>LJGR01000003.1:303717-426606 GCA_001513835.1 Fusarium temperatum | reverse complement strand
CATTGGAGCCGGAGCCGCCATTGCCTCCGTTACCTCCGTTTCCACCGTTACCTCCATTGCCGCCGTTTCCGCCGTTTCCGCCGTTACCACCGTTGCCTCCGTTTCCACCCTTTCCGCCGTTGCCACCGTTGCCGCCCTTGGAGCCACCACCGTTGGTAGGGCAGGTATCCTTGGTGCAGCTGGGGACCTCAGCCTCGTGGCACTCAGCGGGGGTACCCCAGGAGTTCTCCCAAGGCTTGTAGACGACATCACCATGCTCGCAGACATCGCAGTTAGCGGGAACGAAGAAGTTGTCGTGGTTCCACCAGTCCTTGCACTCCTCAGGCTTGTAGACGGTAAGACCGTGGCAGCTGCCGTTGGAGCAGTACTTGGGGACGTATTGAGATCCACCCTGGCAAGAGCAGGCCTCAGAGATGTAGACGAGCTCGCCGTCGCAATCCTCACCGGGGTAACCAATAAAGATGAAGACAACCTTGGAGCCGTTGTCGTTCTCGGGGTAGCACTTGCCGTTGGAGCAGACGTAGATGGCAGTGACGGTCTGGGTCTCGGTGGCAGTGGCATCGGAGATGGTGGTGGTGAAGGTGGTGGTCAGGGTAGACTGGTCAGTGACGGTAGCAGTGAGGACATCGGTGACAGTGACATCAGGGCCGTTGACAGCGACGTAGACAGTGAGGCGGATGGTGTTGGGGATAGCCTGGCGGACCTGGATGCGGCTGCGGCGAGTAAGAGGAGCATCACCACCACAGAACTCAGAGTCATCACCGGGGCACTCGATGTCACACTGGTCGGAGTCGACACGGCTGGTGTTCTCACCGTCGATCTCGTCACCGGCATAGCAGTCCTCATCGTGGACACCAAAGTAAGCACGGCCCTCGGCGAGGCTGGCGCAGAGGTTGAGGTCCATGGAGCTGGAAGATTGGAGAAGCTCGAAGGTAGGGAAACCCTCGGTGGAACCGACACAGCCGAAGAAAGCAAAGTCGAGGATGGAGCCGGGGAAGCCAGCAGCGGATGTAGCAGAAGAAGTAGGCTCGGTGGTCTCAGTACCGGTCTCGGTGCCAGTGGGCTGGATGGTCTCTCCCTCAGAGTTGGTGGTAGCACCCTCGGAGTTGGTAGCAGCAGTCTCGGTCTCAGTGCCAGTCTGGGTGCCAGTAGGGAAGACGGTCTCACCCTCGCTGTTGGTGGTGGCACCCTCAGAGTTGGTAGCAGCGCCGGTCTCAGTTTCGGTGCCAGTCTCGGTGCCAGTCTCGGTGCCAGTAGGCTCGATGGTCTGGCCCTCGGAGTTGGTGGTAGCGCCCTCAGAGTTGGTGTTGGTAGGCTCAGCAGTGCCAGTGGTGTCAGTGCCAGTCTCGCTGCCGCCGCCGTTGCCGCCACCAGGGTTGCTGGAACCAGGGGGACCGACAGCAAGATCAGAGACTTCGAGACGGGAGGAGGTAGCACCACACGACTGAACAAACTCGACGTTGGGGGAGTTGCCAGTGGAAGGAGTGCTATCGGAGCTCTTGGAGCCAGAGCCGGTGGAGAGACCCTCAGAGAAGACGCTCACACCGTCGACAGTGACATCAAGGGTGCAGTCGGTCTCAGCACGCTTCTGGGTCTCAATGAGCTCGACGAGGATCTCCCAGAGGATGATGAACAAGTCTCCAACAGAGAAGTCGTCGAAAGTATTGTTGGGAATACCAATGGAGAAGGAAGCAACGCCATTGGGGCCAGCGATAAGGGCACTGTTGGGCTGGTTAGAGTTTGTGACTAGACCGCGGGCCGTTTGGGAGCAGAACTTACACAGCGATGGATCCATCAGGGCGAGTGACGAACGATGCGCCGGGTCCCAGGTTGGCACTGCCGAGATCGACAGGCTGAGCAGCTACAGCAGAGCCGGTGGGAGCAGCATCGGTGGTGGTGGTAGCGGACTCAGTAGCAGGGATACTGGAGTTGGTGAATCGCTGACCCATGACGCTCGAGGCCAAAGCCACGAGCAGACCGGTAGAGAAACGCATGATTAGGTACTGATTGTGCTGTGAGCGAATGTATTAAAGAACGAATGAATTTGGTTTGTAAACGAATGGACCTGGGCCTCGATGGGAAGATTGAGAGTGAGGATGAGATGAGAATATTCTGGACAAGAACACCAGCCTCTATATATACAGATTCTTGCACATCGCTTCAACAATTCGTCACTCTTTGATATTTGGGGTACTCACCCTTGGGAATATTGATCTCCTGCAAACAAACATTCCTCATACACGGCTGCTAGATCCGAAAGCATGCAAGGGCGATACCATCACTCCACCTGTTGTGGACCAAAAGAGAAAATGTCTCACCAGCATCGGCACGACAAACCAGTCTAGAGGATGATATTCCATTCTTCAAGGTTTTTGTCTAGCTATTTGCAGACTACCGCTAGATTGACTGATCTGAAGCCATCAACTTACTCGCCACTTGGTGACATAGATCTTCGGCGCTACTACTTTTTTCCTGCTTCCGTATTTACGGAGTGAGTGCGTTAGGGTGTTGAAGATGTGGAAGCGGCCCCCCTATGTCTCCCTTGATAAGGCAATTTCACCAGCGAATTCCAACAGCGGTTTTCTTTTGTAAATAATACCAGTTAAGAATAAAAGACTTGGAGTTTTGCAAGGCGCACCAAGCTTTTGTTGGCCAGCCACGACATGTGTCGTTAGCAGATCACCATTACAATAAAGTTATAACCCGCACATGGCTATCCCAGGTGAGTGATAACACAAACAAGCCAAGACTTGACAAGATATGCATAGTGCCTTAGTTCAAATTCAAACAATCCTTTCCACTTATCACATTTCCCCATTAATGCCTGTGACAACAGGCTGTACTGGCAATACCCCCTCAGCAATAAAATTTCAAAAGGTATGTTTGGGCTCAGACACGGCTTAGGAGATTTGCCCAGTCGCGGGAAGAATGAGTGTCACAACCGCACACGACCAGACTGAACCAGTGAGACCTCTGTGCCTTGCAGAAGGTCGAACGCGTAAGTGGTAATTTACAGTGTTTCTCCCACAATTGCTTAGTTAGGATGGCTGGGAAATTCTTGTGTGTGGTTGATGTTGCACTTGGGATCCTGCAGTAAGCCCTTTTGGACGATTCTGTCTGGATGGTTGCGGAGATATGGTGTGGTTCAGATTACCAGAAACAAGGAACCGGCGATGGAGTCATTTGGTCATGCCTTGATTTAGTGTGTTGTCTCCAGCGATCGCGCAGTGGATTCAATGAGCGATATCGATCTGATGAATAGCAAGATTCTACCGTACAACGGCTCTACGACGGTTCATGATGCTAAACAAAACAACAGGCCCAAGCTTCATTACCGACTCTGGCTGGTGACATGCATACAATGCCATGTTCTGCACATTGGGATCTGGATGTCACTGCTGCAAGGGCAAAGAGAGTTGTCCGCGATTATCGACGGGAATTTACCCTACGCTATTCCAAGAAAACCAGATTAGTGACAGCGCTTATTTTTTAGCGGTTGAGCTAAACGGCAGCCCAGTTGAGGCGCCCTTTGCGGTTCGACGTTTGGTGGAGCGTTGAGAAGCGTTGGGACTCGTTGGTGTTAGCGCGTCTAATCACGTCAATCACTTGAAGCAAGGTTTCGTTATCACGGTAATTTTCGGTTCCGGAAGTCAATTGCAGTGCGGAATTGAGTTCATGACCTTGATGATTACTGAAGACGTGATGCTAGCTCTGATATCGCTCCTGTTCTTGTGGGCTACCATTCGGCAACCCGTCGTTCCGTTGTATAGCAAGCAAACGTGAGGAATGGAACGAAAGCATGCAGTGGATTGCCCGACATCGAACGATTCGAACCTGCAGGATCTCCCTTTGTAGCCCCAGTCCCCTCCAGCCTTGTAAGGTGACTTAGCGCCGTACTCGCACGGAGATCAAACAAAACAAACCCGCAGTAAATAATTCCCCTGCATCGGCCAGCTCATTTCTCGTCAAGGTGGAATGCAGGATTTGTGTCTCAGGAACAAGCTTTGGCTCCCGAGTCCGAGGCTAATTGGCGAAGAAGAGAGGTGCGAGACACTGCAAGGGTGTTGTCTGTGTTACCCCCCCTTTGTCGCGATGTTGCGATGGAATGTGAAGATGGGGAGAAAGAGGGGGGGAAGCCAAGCGGCGATCGTTGGAATGGGGTTATGAGATGTCTATGACGATGGGAATAATTGGGGATGATTTAGGGGGGGGACTGAGAGAATGCGGAATAGGAGAAGGAGGCTCTAACAATTACTGAGACATTCTCACTTGGCCCGCGTTTTCCGTGTTGATAGTAATGGTGAAGCTATTTCTGTTGCTAACGCGACAAAATGAATGTCGGTCAATTATTTTCTCGGACATTTTTGCAGTCTAAGAAAAGAAAACTACGAATAACTGTATTAATCACAGTTAATACGACACCATCAGTACACTTGAGGAATAACCTGAAGTATCTGATGAGCTGTTATGATTACTTGATCGAGATTGCTACAAAATGTAGTGCTTACCCTGTACTCTAACATGGTGTGACCTTGTCTTGGAAGCGCGGATATCCGGCAAAAGACTCACGTCGATGACGCAAGTTAATCGCAATTCATTCTTCACAAAGATCCTTCAAATGAAGCATTTTTGGGCAAGATTACATCCAAAAGCGGCGGTATGTTGTGAGCACGAATCCTTCGTTATCTTCCTTTACCGACCCCGACCCGTCTTCCCGGATCCCATCGCAAACGGCCTCGTGGAATTGACTTTTCGACCGTTTTCCTTGGCAAGCCATTTCTAGGCAGCACATGGTCTACACATGGATTCAATGACGTCGCACGACGTTACACTGCCTGCGTTCCATTCATCGATCACGATTAACTAAGTCCGTCCCTCGCTTACAAGTGGAGGCTGCACGAGTCACGATAATGGATGGGGGTAAACAAGCTGGGGGAGCAATTTGTATATCAAGCGATAGACTGCTAATTAAAGTATGCATTTCCATTTTCCAAAGCACATGAAACCAATTATGATACCCATCAATATTTTACGCACCGCCCAAATGCTAGATGCACGCAAACATTATTTGATCCGTTTCCAAATTATCGACATAGAATGACCGAAGCTGATTATCCCAATGGTAGGTAGCTGCTTACAGCTGGAAAGCACCAGCAGCCATGGATGAGAAGAGCAGAGCACCAATGGCAAGGCCGAGAGTGTTGATGCTAGACTTGGGAGCGAAGCCAGCAGCGGCGTTTCCACTCTCAGTGGAAGTCTCAGAGCTAGAAGAGCTCGTGCCGGTGCTGGTAGAGGTACCAGAAGCAGTGCCAGTAGAGCTCTTGTCATCATCGTCCTTGTCATCATCGTCGCTAGAGATGACGCTGGCCTGGGCGGTGGCGGGGACGTCGGCGTCCTTGGTCTTGGTGGTCTTCTTGCTGCCGCTGCAGAAGACGTCCGCGTCGGGGGCGCCGTTGGCGAAGAGGCACTTTGCAAGGTCGCCGATGGTCTGGTCGAGGGCGACGCAGTAGAGGCCGCAGGCGTTGTAGTAGCTCACGATCTTGGCGTCACCGCAGCACTTCTCCATGATCTCGGTGTGGTTGTTCTTAAAGGGCATGGCGCAGGTATTGTCCTGGTTGGGGGTGTCATAGAGGTTTGTGCAGGCCGTGGGGACGGCGCTGGCGGTGCTGAGGGTTGTGGAAGACATGATGACGGTGTTTGTGTAAAAAGTGTTATTAAAAAACTTTGCAAGAATAGCGATTGTAGTTGAAGAAGGTCTAAAAAGAATTTAACGAATGTTGGTGGTGATGGAGGAGGAACAGGAAAAGTTACGCGTCGGCTGAGGGATGGGCTTAGTACGGGATGGTCAGTTTTTGTCTCTGGCTAGGGGCCGCTAGGACTCGCATTAAGGGATTAATCCGGGGTTCTTGGCCTATCAGCAGCGCCACTCCAAATTTAGCAGCATGAGCTAAGGCTCGTATCAAGGGCAAGGATGTGGAGGATCCCAGTTGCTAGGCAACTTGGCTAAGGATCAGACGCGGATGGACACTACGTAAGCGGAAGGAATCATTGTCAAGACCTGCCGATGGAGAGTTGTAGATGCAGTTGAGCTTGAAATAGTATGCTAAAGCTGGTGATGAAGATAGTGATAATAGGGTATATGGTTGATGAGCTGAAGAGGCAAATTGGTATGATGTAAGGGGACCACTTCCCGCTCTTGGCGGACATGGAAGATCAGATCAGTTCGGAAATTGGCTGCATCATGCACAGACGTTGGAAAAAGTGAACTTGGAAGCCTGATGGAAGCCTGACAATGTTTTTGACGTAACGCCATGTCGAATACAGTGACACGCTTGGTGTAACTCTACCGAAGCTTCACAATTGAATACAGAACAGAATAATTGACGGTGATCGAGGAAGCTGTCGGAAGCGTGGAGATTGCGATCGCTAACCTTCAAACATGGTGAAACTGCTAGCTAGCCTTGTATAAGATCGCTTATATCATGTGACAGTCACGACCTGCAGCGTGGACTTGAGAACGATAGTATTTGAATCGTAAGGAACGTTTGAAGAAAGGTTATCCCATGTATGGCCCAGCATTGTTCCAAGTTTGACCAGTAGACTATGTTCAGTGATGCCTTACTCGGCGAAATTCATTCTATATAGTCACCTCCACGAGCGTCACCTCATTATGTCGATCCAACCACTGCCATTGCCAATTCATCAGCTAGCATCTTCTCCTTCTCATCAGCCAACCAAGCAGGATTGGTCTCAAATCTGGGATCAAGCCAAAAGCAAGCTTCATCTCCATCCTTGAGCATCTTCCGAATAGGCTTCGCCCTAACATGTCCCCCGATATAAAACAGTGCCCATCGAACAGCCCCAAAGACCGAGACGAAACTGTACAGCTGCTTGTAAATAGGATAAGTGGCGATGGTGACAAGTCCAATGCGCATATCAGGACGGTGCCAACAGCTGAGATAGTTGTAGAGCAGGGGAGGAAGACAGGCGACAAAGGCGAGACCGAAGAAGAAGATCCAGTATTCCTTATGCGCGCCGAGAGCGACTAGGACGGGAATGCGGACCCAGTCGATGACTAGACATGCCAGGATGTAGAGGAAGAGCCCTTTTTGCATGAGAACTCCTTGAATCGTTCGTTGGCCGTTCATGCGGAATAGGTGACGCATTATCTTCCAGATCAGACTATGTCTTCCCATCTCCCATGACTTGATCCTCTGCTTGCACCAGTTCAGCCCCGGACCAAGCACAGTCGCTGGAACTTCAGTCGCCAGAGTAACTTGCGCATCAAAAGCAATACCCTTCCCAAGACGCATAATAGAGAACCCGGCGTTCGCATCCTCGGCAATAAAATCCATAGGATGGTATTTCGAAAGCAGCTCAACGAATACATCGCGATCAACGAACCACCCAGCGCCGTGGGGAAAGTTAACACCGCATGTACGATCCTCAGCGAGTTTGACAAGCCCGGCCATACGGTACTCGCAATCTTGCCAAGAGACCATGCCTAGTGGGGTGTTGCCACCTGCATCGGTGCCAGCTAAGGGAAAAGCAACGGCGCGTTGGTGGTCGTTCATAAGATGAATGGGATGACGGTAGTTTTCGGGGAGAGAGACGTCATCGTCTGTTGTTAGGATGTATTTGTAGTTCTTGGCTGCTAGGGAACCGACGAGCTGAGCTGCGTTCTTGGAACCGATGGGGGACCAGATATAGACCAGGTCGGGATGGAGACTTTTGAGCCAGTGGCGGAAGGAGAGGTCTTGTGGATGACGAGATCGACCGTTATCGATGATGAAGATGTCTTGGGGTCGGAAATGGGGATATGCGGATTCAATCACCTTTCTTAAAGCTTCTCGATCCGAGTTGTGGCATGGAATCACAAAGGCAGTTTCCCAGGCCTCCGTGATGGCCGCCACCACGCCCCGCTCTAGATCGCCAGGACTCTTCTCATCTGCAAGCTCCTGCACAACCGGAGAGGAATGCGTCTTGGGAGGGTTATAAGGCGGGACTCTGGCAATAGACAAGATTATAAGAAACATGAGAGGTTCAAGAGTAAGAACAATGACGAGAACAGGTAGCATGTAACTCCGAGTCTGAGCAATAGCCTTTCCCATCCAACCAGTGAACCAATTCGATATAACAAGTGCAGCAATGCATGACATGACCAATGCAAGTGCAGCGCCTTTCTTGAGCGTCATGGGGTAGATGTACTCTTTTGGGTGGATGAGTTCCCAGAAGGCCTTGGGGGAGAACTGATTATTCAACGAACGCCAGAATCTTGTCCATAATGATGCCTTTTTGGTAGATGATTCAGAGCGGAGAAGGTTGCTGGCGGGTCTTTCGTCGGCTAAGCTACTTAGAGATGTCTGTGAAGGAGAGGAAGGACCATAGATGCCAACTTTGCGAGCACTTCGGTCTGAGGATATGACCGGTGATGGGGTCGATATTGGGCTGATGGAGGGACTTGAGGGGGGAGTCGCAAATGGGTTATCCAGAGAGCGGGCAGGAGGGTTGACGGAAAGACCAGAGCGAGCTTGATCAGGGTCAAGATCTGGGATTGAAGCATCTAGTCTGGCATTGCAGGGGAGAGTCAGATCCTCATATGAAGGATCTTCATTACTCCAAAAAGGATTGCTACTTCTTATAGCCATCTGAACGGATAAGAATGTTGAGGTGAGGCTATGAAAAAGCAATGAAGGTGGGAGAGGAGAGAATAACTAAAAGGAGAGCTACATAACTTACTCTCCACCAGAGAATTGGAAGTCGTTTTTAAGATATCGCTGCATCAAATCTACCTATTTCACAGAGAGAAACACTTATTTACATGATAAGGCTTTAGGAATTTTCTTTCCCTCATCTTGGCGGTGGAATCTCAGCCCAGGATAATGACAAGACCTGCACTTGCGGATGAGCCGAGAGCGTACAGCTGAACGTGGACATACCCAGCTCTCAGCATTACCAAACGGACCGAAGCTAGATTCTGTTCCAGACTCGGTTATCGTTATTGGTACCTGAAAAGACCAACCACTCGGGAAAGTGGGCAAGATAGAGTTTCAACGTCTGCACCGTTTAAGCTTGAAGCCACATGGCGAATCCACCTCGCTTAGATTATAGCCTTGCCGGCATGGCCGTTGGTATATCCACCTTCCGAACGTACCGAGGTAGATCTAGGAACGGTGGGATACCGAAGACAAGATTATATTATTACTCTTTATGTTTTGGCTTGGTGAGGAAGTGCGTCATTGTTGGTCGCCCGTACATTTTCTCTTTTGGGACTAGAGTGAGGGTTGTTTCCTAGTGCTCAAATAATTCTCAAAATGCTTTAGATGGGGCTAAAAATGTCGGTTCCGATGAGTTGGTCTGACTTCTTAGACAATTCACCAAGTGGAGAGCTGTCAAACGTCCCGCGATGAAGCCGTTAGTGTATCGGAACAAGACCATAAGGGATCTGGAACACGGGAGTAAGACAGCTTCAGGTGGTCGATGTCCGCCTCACTCAGCTTCTGCGTTCTGTTCAAGGCCATTATGGAGACAATCCACTCTCAAGTCACGACTCCAATTTGTATCCCAGCTACGACGAGTTTCTAGTGAGTCGGGAGAATTATTAAAAATTTCTTCATGTTAGCTCTGGGCATTAGAACTCTTGTGAACGGGTTGTGTTTTAGTCTTGTTGTTCGAGGTCATTGTTCAGGATTTGAGTATATTAAGCGAGCCCATTCACTCTGACCAAGTTGAAATTTATCTTGAGCTCTGTGAGACACCGTCAGTCTTGATTGACCCCAAATTAGTCCTTACTTATTCTATTTCTCTCATCTTCCCAAGTTTCATCATGGACTCCCTTCAATCCTCTGGGGCCACGACCCCAATCACAGACACCGCTCAGTCATTGAAGTCATCCTCTCGACCAAGCACACCTGCAACTGAAAAAGACACTCTGTTCAGTCGCCCCCACTCTCCCAATCGTACAACTCTAGACGAGTACGTCCTCGTTGTTGGTGGCCTTGGCTACATCGGCAGCCACACAACTTGGGAGCTCCTAAAAGAAGGAAGCAATGTCATTGTGATCGATAATCTCAGCAATGCTTTCGTTAATGTTCTTGATACACTCAACGACATGACGGACCAACGCTTCAGCATCAGTCATCGTCGCCCAGATCTTCACTTCTACGAGGCTGACTTTAGAGACGATGCTAAGATTCAGGAGATTTTGTCTCGTTACTCTTCACCTTCTGGATCGCAAATCAAACGCGTTATTCACTTTGCTGCGTACAAGTCTGTCTCGGAAAGTATTGAGCAGCCTCTCAAGTACTATGACAACAATGTCGGTGGGCTCATCAGATTCTGTAACACATTATCAAATTTCAACATTAAGAACCTCATCTTCTCGTCGTCAGCTACTGTATATGGTTCTCTGGCTGATGCAGGTGGACGATTGGTGGAAGAGTCTTGCAGTCATAGTACTACTGAGTGGCGCGATGCTAGGGGCCAGAGCCAGACAACTCTTTCAGGATGCACTGGTCTCACTAACCCATATGGGAGAACAAAATGGATCTGTGGGGCTATTCTTTCTGATTTAGCTATTGCAGACCCAGAATGGACCATCACAGCCTTGCGGTATTTTAACCCCATTGGTTGCGACGAGTCTGGACGGTTAGGAGAAGACCCTCGTGTTGCACCAACCAACCTGATGCCTGTCCTACTCAAAGTCATGCTTGGAGAGACCGACCGGCTACAAGTATTCGGTACAGACTGGGATACGCGAGACGGAACTGCTATTCGAGATTTCATCCATGTCTCCGATCTTGCCAGGGGTCATCTTGCCGCCCTTGCGGTGAAAGAAGGCCAAGGCTTCCAGACCTTCAACATTGGTACCGGGACTGGCCAGACCGTGTACGAGGTTGTTGAAGCTATGAGGAGTGCCTCAGGGAGAGACATTCCCGTGTTGAAAGTGGGACGCCGCCAAGGTGACGTCGGAGTCTGTGTCGCTGATCCTGGTAGAGCTATGACTCAACTGGGATGGAAACCCCGGAAGACATTGCTTGATAGCTGTCGAGACCTGTGTAGGTTTCTAGAGGCGAATGGGACTAAGATAAAGGTGTAAACGGACGAAGGGTACGGTTTTGGATAGATTACTTTTGTTGGAGTTTATAGATCGGTGGTTTGTTGCCTTTAATTGTTTTAGTGCTATTGTGTTTCAGCTGGTCTAGGAAAATAGACTTCACCTGGGACCGGGACTGGTAAAAATAGAACTGCCAAATCGACGTTTTGAAACATTTTCCCATTTCCAATCGTGTTTATGCAGGGGACCTGGTTTTGCAGATTTGACTTTGACCATTCCGATCTAAACTCCACCCCTCAGCTGTCAACCCATGCGAGGGACATCCCTTCTCGGTCTCGGATCCGATCGAGTGTCTTGTCGTGGGTCTGCGGTCAACTCATGGCTAGACATCTAGTGCCTGGACCACTTGTCGGTCCGCCAACATCCAGGATCCCCATAAGGTTGGTTCATGCATGAGGATCTTTGTAAAGCTATATCCAGGGTCTCGGTAATCTCCAGCCGCTACTCGTAATGTGGAGCTGAGAGTGAACCGAGTTCAAGAACCATGAGCGACAGGTCGGACCATAACGCGTATGCCTTTTTCCCAGACCCAACGGAAGTGACGGAAAGAGGTGTCACAGGGGCAGTTGGTATGGACGTGAGCTAGTTAGCTCGTGGGCCGGATGTCTGGGGAAGTGACTTCTCTTGGCATCGGCCTGTCCGGTTCGAGTGACGCTATATCGTTGACTCGAAGCGACTGAGTAGTGTCCAGCAAGCTTTGCCAGACACTTTATTGACAATTGGACACAGAGTGTACTATTTTTGTTCATAGGCAATCGGAAAGTAAATACTGTTAAACGTTTTATTAAGAGCCTTTATCAGTAGTCAGTCGCATATCTAAATGGTGAAAATGCGTGAACGTGGTCGTTTGTCCACCTACGATAAGTCCCCGTCACGCCCATGGTAATGACTGGCTATCCCTTATTCGTGGCTCTATATGAATCCCCGCCAAGCTCTGCCAAGATGTCTGTCTTCACGTCTTGATCCGCCCAAGAAATTTCCACCGCATCTTGCATCATCTGTACAATATTCTCTTCAGTCAAGCCACACAACTGTCTGGCAAGCAGTAAGTTATGCATAATCCACGTGCCTTCCATAAAGGGAGGGTCATCGCTAGAAATGCAAATCTTGACACCTGCATCAATCAATGTCCGCAGACGACGACCAATTTCCTCGAGATTGAAGCGCCGCAGATAAGCCCAGGGACAGATTGTCATGCCGATGCCTTGGCTCGTGATAAGCTCCACAAGCTCTGGCTTGTCTGCCGCGTTTAAACCGTGGTCGACGCGATGTGTTAGGATTCCCTCGGAGGGTGAGATGAGCTGGTGGATGTTCTGGTAAGTGTCTTCCTGCCCGACATCGCAATGTGCTGTGATTTTGAACCCGTCCTTTTTAGCCCGTTGAAAGACTTCTTTAAATAGAATAGGAGGTCGTTTGTGTTCGTTTGAATCGAGGCCAATACCAATAATCATATCTCGATACGGAAGCGCTGCTTCATAGTGTTCCATTGCAGAGTCTGGAGATTGATCGCGAAGGAAGCACATAATCCAAGCAGTTTTGACCTAGCATTCAGCACTTTAGACTTGTTCATCAGATTCAGCATATGAGGCTTACATTTAGAGTCCTGGCCGACTCATCTTGCGCATCACGAAGTCCTCCCATCATATCTTCCCAGGAAACACCGCGGCTAGTATGTGCCTGCGGGTCAAAAAACACTTCACAATACCGCACATTCATCTCCGAAGCACCTTGGAAATACGCCATCGCGACGTCGTAAAAGTCTTGCCGCGTTTGGAGGACCTCATGGCTAGAGTAGTAGGCCTCGAAGAACGTAGGTGGAATCAGAGACGGATCGAGATGTTCGTATTGGTGGCGCTGAGAAGATGAGATGATGGATGCGTATGCTTTTTTCAAGTCATTGAGAGATTTGATGACGGGCTTGTTGTTTCCCATGCGCACTTCTAACCCATTTCTTTCGGCTAGTTTCCATCGAAGCTCTGGTGTGACCATTCCATCGATGTGGATGTGCATTTCGACCTTTGGGATCTGTCGTATGAAATCATCATTCGTTGCTAGCAGCTCCTCCTTCAGCCTCTGCCGTTCTTGCGATGTAAGAAGTCTATCAGTGATGTCCATCATCGGTTAACTTTTGTTTTAAAGCCAAAAGATGAGCCTGATCCGTAGATTTAAGGTTAGAAAGACGCTCATCGAATTATTATGTGTATGCTGAGAGCATGAGTCATCGCAGGCAGTGGAAAATTGCGGAGAGCGGCGTCTACCGGGGATAAGCTTGAACTGTTTCTGGCCAAGCGATGGGGATTGGTCGTGCCTGTCTAATCTATCTATGTCTTCCTTATCAAATAGGAAGCTGTCTATTTGAGTTCATTTGGTACTCTTATCAGGTTCATGAATGCGGTTTTGGTCGATAAGACCTTTAATCTCAAGCAGGGCATCAAGAGCCGCTGAGTTAAGGCGATACTCTACCGCACGCTGTCTTGCCAGCACAAGCAAATAACGTGTACTACTCTAAATGCGTCGCGCAAACTACTAAGACCTTATCTTACAAATGAATGGATGAGCGTTGGTTATTCTCAAGGAGGTCGTGCTGCCTGGGGGATGGCCTAATGCCCATTGCTGCTTCGAAACTGTCGTGCCAGCAAGTATCTTGGCACGTGCTGATGGTTACTCGTAGTCACCCGGGTGTCTTTCCCAACATGAGTAAAATAGAGATCCTGTATAGAGGCATGGCATTGAATAGACAGCTGATAGTAATCAAAGCTCGAGTAAATCCTTATCGCTCACGTTTCCTACACATGCCCCTACCTGGCCCTGTTGCTAGCACTACGAATATAGGGTTCCAGCGGAAACACCTGGGCATCTGGAGTCACACCCTCATACAGTTCTGCCCACCTCTCACGTAGCGGCTCTGGAGTTTCCCAAGCATTCTCAGGATCTCTCAACCAGAGACGAAGAAGATGGCGCCTTGTGTCGTTAGCCAATGTTGAGCAACTAGAGCACCAGACTTACTGCTGCGTCGGCGAGTCGGTGAATGCATCTCGAGCGTGAAATACAGCGAGGTTGTTGATGAATTGCATATCGCCCTTTGCAAAGTTTGTCGAAACACTCAGTTTATCCCCCAAGAAGTGAAGAGCATCTAGCGCTTCGGCCTGAGCTTCTGTGATAGGTGGGATGTCGTGGCTCCTTGGTAGTGCACCGAATCCGACAAAGTATCGACGAGCATACTGTAGAGCAACCCTCTCAGGCAATGTATCGGTGGCTTTTTGATGATACAGAAGTGGCCGAGTCGTGAACTTTTTACTCGGGTTTGCGAAGCTGAAAATGTCAGTCAACCGCTATTAAATATCGGAGTCTTCTCACTTCTCAACATCCCAATTTTGTGATAACGTGTGGATCAAATCAGGCCTCGCCCTCGCCAATTCGTTGTAAACCCTCCACGTACTAGCAATCCTACTAGCACCTCCCTCCAACGCCGTCTCGAGACAGAACAGCGATACGATATCACCTGAATCAGTATGAAAGACCTGTCTATCAGTAGTATAAGCTGGACTTCCGATCACGCTTTTGTCTTGACCGGCGCTGAGATCCTTGATGTGCGTGAGGACAACATCGGCGGGTTTACCGTCGAACTTGCTGTCCTGACGACCGCGTTGTGATGCGAGGTGCGAAGAGATGCCGACGTAGATTATGGTGTTTTCTTCACGGGTATAATTGTCTACATTGACGCCGCGGATGACGAAGAAACCGTGGCCTTTGTGTAGCTCCTCGGAAAGCTTTCGCAATTCCGAGTGTAGGTCTGGCAGAGGGAATGTCTCTGCCGAGATATGTCCAAGTGAGAGGCCAAGACCTAGTTGTGTTAGGTGAGGGGTATATCACTGATGTAGTTAAGTACCTTTGAAATGCTGTAAAGCTTGATCAATCTCGCTGAGCTGAGCCTCGGACAATTCATACGTCCAGTCATAAGTTTGGCCGACCGAATCGCCTTCCCAGACAAGATCGCCAGCTAGTTGTTTCGGGAAGCCATCTGGGACCGAAGTCGGAAGCTTCCCCTCTTTGAGTCGCTTGGCTGCTCTGGCTTGGTAGTTTTCGTAGTTTGGAGCGTAAGCAATGTCTGGTTGACCAGGCGGGGGTGCTGCCGTCACAGTTGTTGTGAAAGACATGATGTTGAAGTTACAGTTGATAGTGTAAGAAACAAATTTGTCGCAATCGTTAGTCTCGACGGTAATAGCAGATGGATTGGGGCTTATTATTAATACGAGGTATAGCAAGTGGTGGTGGGATCTGCATGATGAGGTGCTGCGTAACACTGATTGCACCATAGCACATAATACTCTCCAAAATTCTGCGAAAATGGAGCAAAGCTCTGTATATAACCATGTAAGATAAAAGAGCTAAGAAGAGGCCTATTAGGCAATTAACTAAAGCCCAAACATGCAGGAACTGCCTCCAATCACAGGAATACGTTCATTCTCGGAACTCCTCCAACTTAGTCTTCCCATGATATAACGTCCAAGCCCATAGCGAGTCCACAACAAGAATTGCCCCAAAACTAAACACAAGACTACCCCCAAACACAAACTTGTAATACCACCATGCATTACTGTCGTTCAAATCACTCACCTGACATGCGATCGCCCACGGTAGTACATACAGAAAATTGCTCGCAAGACTTTGATACAAATACCATCTCGGCCGTGTTGCAAGAAGGATCGTGGCAAGTTGAGTTGACATTGCATAGAAGATATAACACCAGTCGAGACTTCGCCACATATAGGCTGTGACCTCTGCGACTTCATCTGAACCGCTGATATATGATGCAAAGGGCTTTGCTCCAAAGAGCGTGAGGAAGATAGCTATCGGGACTTCGAAGATGAGGGCGATCACAAATGATCTGAAAGCTGGGCGCACGATGCCACGAAGGTCCTTTAATGACGCTTGAGGCTTTCGTGTGCTGATGTCGACGCGTCTTCTCCAATCGCCCCAGTTGTGGCCGATGAATTGTAACGCTGTTGCTTCCAAGGCCTGGACTGGGACCATTATCAGACCCCAGCGGATGGTGTTGAAGACACCCCATGCTGTAGCATATACTGCGCCTAACGCAACGATGGTGCTGACTAGCCAGAGATACAAAGCGTTTCTGACAGCTGACTCAGTGAAGAAGACCAATCCAGGCGGGAGAAGGACTTTGAGTGCGTCAAAGCTTGGGCGCAGCTTCTCTTGAGGATCATGCGGCGTGTGCTTCTTGAATGACCAAGTATTCGACCAAAGAAAGTATGCCAGTCCCGCAAAAGCTGCAACAAGGTTGCAGACCAGCTGAATAGTACCCTGCATATTGACGGTTGGGGTGAAGGATCCGACGTGGAATTTCGAAATGAGCAGAAAGTCAAGGATGATGTTAACGGCAAACTTGACGGTGCTGATAGCCAGTGGAATATCAGGCTTGTCCAGCGCTCTTGTTGCTGTCGTCACTGCAGTTTCGAGCGTGCCACTGAAAACGGTGAATGAAGCGATGCGAACATAGGTCAAACTCACATCCCGGATTTCCTCAGGAACGAAGCTATTCGCAAATGAAGACGCGGCGGCAAGAAAGCTAATACTCAGAATCAACCCAATGACAGACTGGAATGCGATGAGAGTATGCGTCAATTGAAGACGCTTCCCCAGCGAGCGTGAGGCTTTATCGCCGATGATAACCCATGCTGCCCTCGGTAATCCCTCGTTGACAGCTTCAGAAGCAGTGTTCATGTACGTATACGCGTCGGTGAGGACCACCATTGACGAATCGATGTTTGCGACCCATAGTTTGGATAGCGTGCCGTATAGAGCGGGGAGGATGAATGATGCGAGGTTGAAGAGGAGGGAGCCGGTGTAGTGCGTGCGATGGAGGGCTGAGGAAGAGAATGCTGAGGGGAGGCGGCGGATGCGGCGCGTGATGCTGTTGAGGATCTTCATCATTTGGCTGAGTCTCAGGTCATTTTCGATAGATCGATACGAATATTTGTCGGTTGAGAAGAGTAGGAGAACGAGTGAGAGGGGAAATGGTTGTGTAACCGAAAATGATGGAGAAATACGACGCAATCTCGTGCTTCATCAACCCCTCTTCAGCTGGTCGGCCTCCCGCATGAAAAGTGCAACCACTCCTAACTAGCACCAGGAAGCTACTCAATTAACTGACATGAAGATAAGGAAGTCCTTGGCCGTTTTGAGAGATGAGGCCCCTTGAATAAGCTTGCTTCCCCGCTGCGATGATATCGAATCCAGAAAGGTATATGGTCACTGTCATCCTGGTGTACCGAGTGTTCTGTTTATCATGGCTTCAAGTAGCTAGATTTTGCTACCTAATAGACCGAGGAAAACCCCCCACTCCTAGAAGTGAAAGAAAATAACATGCGAGGTGAGAAACAAAGGAGAACAATAGGACTGATGATCTAAATAGAATAGTGGAGCACCAACAAGAGCTCCTTGATATCTGCCCTGCCTAACAGCTCAAGTCGCCAGTCATCACTAAAGCGTGATGCCCTGTATCTGATCATTAGCCAGTATAGTTGCCTGTCTTAATGTCGAAACACTCTCTCAGGTCGTGGCTTTATCCGCTTTGGGATACAGCTTGATAGACTCGCTATAGCTGCCGTGGTTCCTTTTCTCAACGCTGCCATGTAGAATCACAATAGTAATCCCATGAATTCTGATGGTCTTGCCTTTAGCCTAGAACGGTATTCGTCCAATAAAGATTTCGAAGTCGTAGCTCAACGGCTCTTTTGCATCATGTACCACCCACTCATCGTAAAAGTCTGTATAGAGACCAACATGGCGAAAACGCTACGCTGAGTGTAGTCGTCGATACAACTCACAGCAGCTTCAGTAGCCGCCTTTTTGAAAGTTGGACCATCAATGATACTTGCAAAATGGAGATGTAGAACTAAGTCGCTGATTGTGCGATGGTTAAATTGTCGTAGGGCGTCCGGCTCCTACAGGCTACAACTCAAACTTCTATACCCTGGCATATTAAAGACTTTAAAAAATAATAATTTAAATAAATTTACTGGCTTATAATTTAGACAAAGTTAAGTCAGATATTTATTATAAATATTATTTTAATATCTTTACAATATCTATATCTTGAGATTGAATAATTAACCTATGCACCTGGCTCATATTCAAGCTATCAATATTTGCGATCCCACCTTGTAATATTGACAAGTTACTCGCTCCAAGACTAGTATCAACGCCAGGGACGCGTGCATACTCAAACTGATGGTGAGAGATCACAGCAAGGCACCAGTATTCTCTTATATAACGATAAAACCCAATCTTGCTTCCGCCTTCAGCTTCGGGGTGGGATAACTGGGACGGTTGGCCTTCGACCAGAACCACGTCTCGAGCAATCCAAGCCTGCAGCCAGTTCCTTAGCCCTCGGGTGATTGACAAAGATGTTGATCCATAGTCTGCTCCGTGGTGGTGATGAAAAATGAGGTTATGAAATGCTGCGTTTCAGTCAGTACTCTGGCCTTCCATTTGACTGTGTTTAGACTCTTGCAAGGACTTACCACAGGTAACAGCAAAGAGATTCAATAGACTCATCTTCTGAATCATTTCCCAGTCCTCCGGATTGGGTTCGCCTTTTAATATCACCCGAATAGCCTCAAATAATGTCAGTTCGTGACCGTTATGCTGGCATTCAGACCATTCTCTTAGACGATTAAACCACATCTCGGGAGTCAGAGCGTTAAAGCATGCTTCAGGCTTGGCGAGACTAAACTGAAGTTCACTTATGGCCATGCGCGGAGCAGAGTTGAAGAACATAACGAAAGCACAATCGAGGAGGAAAACATAGATAAGTGTGCGAATGCACTCTTCTCTCAATGCAAAGAGCATCCAGCTCTTGAAGTGATTGCTTGGATCCGGGCCACCATAAGCATTTTTCTGAGCGATAGGGAAAAAGAAAAGGCTGCGGGCAACGCATATAACTTGCGAGAACCGGGTCCTCCGTGCCACCGTCATCTGTCTTTCATTGCCTTCCCAGGTCATAATGAGAATGATGGCATAAGCTGCACGGACCATGTCAAGTCGCAATTCAAGCTGCAACAGCTGCACTTCATCATCTGTTTGTGGGACAGCATCTTCAGAGAACTCAGGGTCGTGATGAATCCAATCTCCTACCGCCTCGATCCACAGCATCGCTTGATCCCGGTCGGTCTTCTCCGGGCTCACGCATGCCCCGATTAATGACAGGGCAGCGATCAGTTGAGCAGGCTTTTGGGTGGCAATAAAGGTCGGCCTGTGGAATACTGGCCAGTTTAGGTACCAAAAATGCCAGAAGGCTTCCATGAACCTGTCGAGATTCGGAGGTGAGAAGAATCGAATGCATGAACGCTCCATTGACGGGTTCCAGTTGATTGTTCTGCCTCGGCATCGCATGTCGTGACAGACTACGCCTCGTATTCCTTGAACAATCTCGTGAGATTTGGATTTCAAGGGGTGACAGTAAACTATTTGGTGACTTTGTATCAATCCTATATTTCCCAGGTGTCCGGAGTGGTCGGGATAGCTCCAGTCGCCAAGTAAACTGGTATCGAGCAAAGGGTGGTGCCACCCAAACACTTGATCTGATACCGTCCGAAGACGTGCATGTGCGGGTCTGTGATACACGCTTCCTGCGAGAAGATCAACTGTCGATAGAGCCTCGCCATTTTGTCCAAAGGCGGACATGGCCTTCCGCCTTGCAAAAATGTTGCCGCACTCGAATGAGTTTGCAAGGCCATGGGCTGCCGTAAACTGGGCTAGGAACCGAAACTTCATGGATAGGGGTGATGACTTGGGAGTTAATGACAATGAGATGGGGTTTATGTTTGGCAGATGCCAACTCAACTCGATCGACGATGGGCAGTCGTATAATATATCCGATAAACTACCGTCAGCGGAAGGAGTCGAGGCAGACTCCTCGGCTTGGAAGAAGCTGTATCCAGCGTGGTTCGGAGACCGCAGGTAAGTCGGACGAGATGATGGTAGACTAGGGGCTTCTTGTTCGGTTGATTCTGGAAAGAAGAGCTCCAGGTCGGGTGAAAAGATTTCCAGTGACTGGTAATCAAAAGATTGGGTCCCTTCTGCATTGATTTGTGGTAGCGAGGACGGCGTTGGCTGCACTTTGTCGATGGTATCTGTCGACGGCGGTGGCGAAGGCCTCACGTAAGTGCAATGTAGACCCTGATTAAAGCAAGCCTCGCATGGAAGTGAGCGGCTACATTTCTTCTTCTGCTGCGCGCATCTCGAGCACGCGTTCTGCTTGCGGCCACGTTTCTGCCGCGGCAGGACAGGCGGAGGTTGGCCCGCCTTGAGACGTTCTTCACAAGTTCTCCAATGTCGAAGCAGTGCATCCCTAGCGAGAAATTAGAGACAGCAGGTGGGAAGAGTTGGAAGGGTCTCAGGTAACCTGCGATTAAAGCCAACGTAGCAGAATTGACAGGTGTATGCACGTGTATTGCCGTCTTAAGTTGCGAGCTGTCAACCCGGTTGCGCGGTTGCAGAAGGTGAATGATGGTAGGGAAAGACTCACGAGAAAGCTGATGACGTTTCAAATGATCTTATGATACAATAGGGTCAGCTTTGCCCGGTGCATGAGGATGATAGATTGCGAAGTTCTCACGGAAGCGCGAACGTCCATTGAGGATTGTGTGAAGGGCTGCTTACCCATCTTGGAAAACTTGGCTTGACAAGAATGGCACCGGAAGGGCATTCCTCCTGGATCGGTCTCGTACCTAAGCAAGGAAGAAACAGAACGAGGATTTGAGGCGAAAGACGACTCAGAAGAGAGGAGAGGATGTCTGGCGAAAGAGAGGTGGAATCGCCGGACAGGGCGCAAGAGGGAAGCTCGAATCGTGTAGGCATGACCATCAGCGAGCACCTGGGGCTTTCTGTTAGCGGGGAGAGGGAGCTAATACAGATAGTGTATATCATAGCGTTCAGGAATGCAGCCACACAGCGGTAAATTCACCACCCCCGCGATTCTATGAAGCCTCAGACTAGAATATGTCTAACTGAGTTTTATTAAGCTAGTTAATAAATAAGCTAGTGGAAAAATCCTTAGCAGCGTTACCTATTTACTCTTCATACCGAGCCCCATCTACAAGGGTCGGGAATTCCACCACCTCCGCATTCTCCTCTATCTTGTATCAAGGCGTTCTTTTACCTTGGGATATATTGTTAGATCTGGGAAGACGCAATAAGAATGGAAACATTCTTCGTATGGTTGTTTCCTATCGATGCCGAGGCCCGAATCGCGGTTCGGAAAATTCACCACCTCCGCATTCTCCTCTATTACATTGAGATTTATACGTATGTAGTAGTTAAAAACAGGCGACACAAGCCCTCCTCAGTGAGTCTAGGGTCGGGAAATTCATGCACCATGTTGAGATTCCCGATAACTGTTTTAGCCGTGTCAACCCAGTTGTACAACCACGAGTATTGGGTTACGTATAACCTCGCCTTATTTAAACCCCAACGTCTGCCTTGGAAAATACTTAACAAACCTGTAGAAGAAAACCTCCAGAACGAACACCAAACATTAACTTGCAATAATCTCGTCAATCTCTGCCGAAATGCTCACAAGCGTGTCCTTATCAATTCCCACTTTACTCACATCTGCTTATATACTCCTTGGGTTATTTGTGCTATATTGGTGTCTCTGGATCTCTTATGCTAGATCTCTTCATCCACTCGCGAAATACCCTGGACCCTTCTTGGCTTCGGTGTCGAGGTCATGGCTCGTCATGCAAGTTGCGGGAGCCAGCGCCGACAAGACCCAAAGGAAGCTGCACAGTAGGCTAGGTAAGTAGCCAAGCTCATTAAATGGCAGCGCTAAATGTGTTTCGGATAGGACCTATCGTGCGGATTGCTCCCAATGAAGTTGCAATTTCCGACCCAAGTGCGATCAAGACAATTTATAGCATTAATTCTGGCTTCACTAAGGTGTCTATCAGCATTTCTCCTTACATCTTCTGGGCTTGCTAACTTCCCGAGACTGATTTCTATCTTCCGTGGCGGCCGTTATGGGGTAAGTTTACATCTACCTGGAAACTGTGAATAACCACTTATTCGATATAGCCAAGTACCCTGACCACTTCACGTGTTTGGATGAACAACTCCACGCAAGCCGGAGAAGGATAGTCAACAACCTGTATTCTATGACAAACATCGTACGAGCCGAGAGCGCCATCGATATGTGCACAGACTTGTTCATGTCGAGAATGCGGGAGTATGCCGACAGTGGTGAAGTTATCGACATTTCTAGTTGGGTTCAGATGTATTTACCCAATGGCCCTCATAACTGGATAGCAAGATACTGACAGGACCCTTGCATAGGTATGCTTTTGATGTGATAGGCCAGCTGTTCTTCAGCCGTATGTTCGGCTTCTTGAAGGAAGGTGGTGACCATCAAGGCTATATTAGGTCGCTAGACACCCTATTACCTGCTTTGGCAGTGACTTCCGTCATGCCAACTTACGTTCGCACGTTATTCCTCATGGCAGGGACTATGTTTGGAAGTGTGCGGAGGGCTTTGACCAGTCTTAATGAGATCGAACGAGCAGCCGAATTATGCATCGCCGAGCGACAAGAAATTCTCAAAAACGGTGAAACTGTTGAAAGACAGGATATTATGTCAAGTCTTTTCGACATAATCCACGAAAAGGGGGATAAAGCCGACTTCGGATTGACAGAAGCAAAAGTTGAAGTCTACGTTGCTTTGTTCGTGCGCCCACTAACTTCTTGCTATCCAATCAACTGACCGGAAAATAGGTTTGCAGGCTCCGATACCACCGCAGCGGCAATTTCCTCCATCCTCTACCATCTTGTCAAGAACCCACAGGCGTATCGGAAGTTGACAGAGGAAATCCGCCTAGCTGCCGCATCTGGGGAACTAAGCGGCCCCTCTGTGCAATACAGTGAAGCCATGAAGCTTCCGTACTTGACCGCATGCTGCAAAGAAGGCATGAGGATGCATCCCAGTGTTGGGTTGACCTTGCCGCGCAACGTGCCTAAAGGCGGAAGCATGATTTGCGGCGAGTGGTTTCCTAAAGGAACGAGAGTTGGAGTAAACGCAGCCGTCGTTCATCGTGACAAAACGATTTTTGGGGACGATGCGAACGAATTCAGGCCCGAGAGATGGTTTCAGGACAATAGAGAGAATATGGAGCGGCACATGTTTCAGGTATGATAAAACCCAGGCCCAAGTGCTCTTTATCCATTGACGCGATTTGCAGTTTGGAAGCGGGTCGAGAACCTGTATTGGAAAAAATGTAAGTATCTGTCCATTGAAGATGATAATTAATACTAACTAGTTGCTAGATATCCTTATGTGAAATGTATAAGTTGATTCCTCAACTTCTGCTTACTTTTGATTTAGAGGGTACTGGTACAGAATGGAACACTAGTAATTACTGGTTTAATAAACCCTGTAACGTTAATGTCAGAATCAAGAACAAATCTGGGGTTTAGCTTAATATAGGTTAGGGTATTATAAAAACTATACAAGCTACAGGAACAGATCGTCACTCAATTCATTCCCGCATAACTAGGTACCTACTACATTCCTAGCCTCCCCTCCTCTCCAAGGTTAAGCAGCCACCTTTCCAAGTCGTCTCTTACCCCTTCTACAAGTTCTGTCTCTAGGATTCCATCTTGCCATACAAGTGACACCATCATATCTCCGCCCTCCACACTTGCAGCATTGACCGCAAGCGCAGAGCTAAAAATCGGCGCAAACTGGGCAAACAACATATTCTCCAATTCCCAGGGGCCTTTGGACGCCGGGGCGGCGATAGAACCAAGGTTGCTCAACGTCCATAGCTCCCGCCTCGGCTTTCCGTATCTGGCCTGGAAGACATCGCGCCAATCGCCAGCATAGCGGAAAAGATAGGAATACTCGTTATGGGGTATTGAGTCTCTTCTTCTCTTCATGTCCCGTCGCAATTCGACCGCAAGCTCCCAAACGGCAGCATCCCCCGCCTGTCGAATCTTAGCTAGAACGTCGTGTTCAAATTCCTGGGCGTGTGATGACGCGCACTTAGACATCCAAGTTTTGTTGAAGTGCACTCTTTCGGAAATCCATGGTCGTAGGCTGACAGCTGTGAGATTGACGAAGCCCTGCTGCTGGGTCAGGGGCACGCGTCTCGCCAAGGAGGTAGCGCAAAGCGCATTAAGAAGATTGGTCAATGTAGTCTTTTCCTCGCGACACCTCTTAACTACAGCTTGAGTGAGCACGGAGCTTAGCGAAATGTAGCGGATGTGTGCGGCTTGAATATCAGGGTTGCAAGGCTCGCCCGCCCACTTCTGAGATGTAGAAGGCTTGAGGAATGATGGTGCAAGCATATTCCACAGTCCGGATACTATCCAGAAGATGTCCGCAGTGAAGCTGATGAGCTCTTCCTGTGGGGGAGGGTAGTCGCGGATATCGTCAGTCAAGTTTACGACAAGACTTTTGTCCATCATCAGCGCGACGGTGGGATCAGGATTGTTGAGAGCGTCAACCAAGGATGTGTGAAATTTTGCTGTGCTTTCTCCGTCGCAGATGGCATGATGAACAGTGAGACAAATCCGGAGTCGACAGACGTCCTTATTTGCCAAGTTGGGTTCATGAAAGACCAGAACGTGCCAGCCCGGGCGTTTTGAAAGGTCGGGCCATGGCTGCAACAATAGGTTTTCTAGGCTTCTAGCCATGGAATCAACAGATGATGCTTCTGCATCTTCAACTTGTTCAGAAAGGTCAATGGATGACAAGGCAACGAATCGTGGCTGTTTTGAGTCTTCTCCAACAATGCCAACGCGCATTACCGGCTGCTTAAGCATGACTTGGGCCACGGCCGTGCGTATAAAATGTGACGCGGAGCCATTTTTGAACTTGGTTGTTGGAATGGTCAACGTGGCTGTGTTTGAGATGCGGAAGTAGATTCCGAGCGTATGACAGGCAGTCCAAATGGATTCTCTATTTGCAGTCAGTTCACAACAGTACAGTATCGAACATGAACATACGATGCACTGCAGCTTCTGATGATGTCGACATCAGTGCTATTAGACATGGCTGATCCTTGATGATGCGCTTATGCTTGTTGGAAAGGGAAACCAGGACAAGAAAGGTGAGAGAGGCTAAAAGAAGTATCGGTTGCTAGTGCCGATATGCTCTATGATAAATTGTAAGTTAGGTTTCGTATCCGTATCTGTTCCTCGGGGGCCATTTTGAGCCCCTCGCTCCCCCATTTGTCGACGAGCGGCCCTGCAGCCCGCTATGACCTTTTCCAACATATCGTGCATATTAAACCCTGCAGGGTAAAGTACTTGTAGTTAGTTAACTGACCGTCACAGTATCGTAACGGCCTGATACGTGATCGAATCTGATACGCAATGCCATTGGTCTCTCAGGGTGTTCGAATATACGGGAGCCTTGAGCTGGGTTTCTGTCCACTAGAATGAGGCCCTGATCAATAACAAATGCTTGTTTGGGGGTCGAGAGCGAAAGTTTTGCACAGGGATGCAGATACGAGGCAGAGCAACCCTTGAAAAGCCGCCATGGAAATAGGGCTCGGTATTTGGTATGGGTCTGAGGCAATTTTAAAGGTAGATCAGACTCGTTTAGATATTGCTCAGCGCTTGTTTCTGCAATACTTGCGAGCACTGCCTCTCCCGATGATATTTAAAGTTTTGGGAAGGTTTACTGGGTGTTTTCGTTCGTCTACTGGCTATTCTCTCGCTTATCAGTATGTTCCGCAGACAGACCACTTAGCCCGTATGGTGAAATGGCCTGGTGTGTGGACCTTCTTGATGAGGGATAGTACCCCCATCAAATTAATCGGTCGAGGGCGTTCACGGCATCGGCGGTTGTAAGGCGCGGTGTCACCATGCAGCATGTCTGCCCCGGATAGCCTCCCCGTGACGGTAACGCCCGACCCAACGGCTTACACGTCCAGTCCAATACCCCTGGCTACTCGGACACGTCCCGAGCCGAAAGCACTAAGAAAGTTAGTTTCCAATGTTTCCGCGTACCTGCCATACCCTTGCACCCAAGCAGCTGATGCCCATCCTTGTTGCTAGGACTGAAAGCTTAACAAATGAAGTTCCATTTGCCGCCTGCCGTGTCCGGCCACCTAAATCTGGCACTCTTGCCCTGAAACTCTAGGATTTATTCTTGTCATGATATGCTCGCAGGCTTGTTACATAGCATAGTACATCGATAAGTCCTGGGCCAGCAACCCAAATCCTCGAGTGCATTCTATGGGGACCTAGCACGAAGATGCGAGAGCTGGAGCCATGTAACGCCGATATGAGGCCTGGAAAAGCGCTCAATAACAGCCTGGAAGCTTACAGGAAACCGAGTGATTAATAGCGGTATGGTATGTCAGTGATGTTTCAAGCGCTGTGGTCGTGGTTGTAGTCAGAGGCTGTGGACATTGACGAAGTACACTTGTTGCTACTTCCTTAGGTAAAAGAAACGTTACAGATAGGGGTGGGTATGAAGGTCGGTGAAAGTGAAAGTACGGGTGAAATGGCTAAGCTTGGAGATAAATGACTTTGACTATGATCTATTCAACACAATTTGAAGGGCAATTAACCAAAGTTAATGAGCGGAAGTTGGCCCGGGTCGAACTCAAAGCCGTGAGAACCATAGTATAGGCCCATAAGATTAATTGTTTTACGCGTTGTTCATGGTACTTGGTGATATGATCTGCAAGTGTGATGATGAAGTTTATAGCACACAATGACGTGAGCCTTTCTTACCGATCCCTTTTCAACAAAAGTTCCATTGCTGATAACTAAAACCTTTTCGTTAACCTCGAGATTTGGCCTATCACTCAGAGCCATGCCTCGCAACCACTACCCATCTAGTATATGGACAAATGTGTCTTGCCTAAACCTCCTACCTTGCCGGAGGGGTATGTGGGATGACGAGTATTCATCTGTGCGCCTCGAATGTATCTCTAAACGAACCTTATTCGAGCTTACGCAGCTTTACGCTCCAACGGTTCAGAACTCATGGCAGAGCAGGATATCTCCCGTGTGTACAGGTATAAATTTACCTGTACTTCAGAGGGAACCATCGCAGTCTCTTCTATACGTAACACTCTCATATAGATAACACTACTTTCAATCATACTACAAGCTTATCTTCACATAAAACCACCAGAATGGAAGCCACCAACCGATTCCTGATTGGTGTTTTTGGTCCTACAGGTGCTGGCAAGACCAAACTGGGAGCCTCCATCGCCAAGTCTGTCCATGGGCAAGTCATCTCTGTTGATAGCCTGCAGTGCTACTCCCCTGGGAGTATTATCACTGCTAAGCCCACTCCTGAAGAAACAGATGGAATCGACCACCATATGATCGGATATTTGGAGGCTGACGAGGAGCCAACAAACTTTGTGGCCGAAGCAATCAAAAATTTGGAGGAACTCTATGACCATGGGGCTATACCTGTAGTCGTTGGAGGCTCAACATCGCTCACTTTGCCCCTCCTGCGCGATGCTTTGAACCGTGGATGGCGTATGGCTGCTATCACTCTGCTGCCTCACCAGTCTACCTATGTCAGCAACATCGAATCCAGACTGGATGAGATGGTGGAGGCAGGTCTTCTGGAAGAACTTTCGGGTCTCAAACTCCTCGAAGACAAACATCTGAACGGAAAGCCCAACTTTCGAAAGGGGGTTTGGAAGGCAATTGGGTATCAGGAGTTGTACCCATATCTGGAAGCTCGAAGGAGCGACAGTCCTTTTGATCAGCTGCTCAAGACTGGGCTAGCCTCGATGAAAGAAAACACATTTCAATACGGGATTTCGCAACTGGAATGGATTCGCCAAGCACTATCCCCATTTCTTCACGCCCAGAAAATTGCGAATATGAGCCTTACGGTCGTTGACAAGGCATCTTGGATCTCGGATATTGAGAAACCTGCAATTCGATTGGCGAGTGACTTCTGCCATGCCTCAACTCTGACCAGTTTCCATTCTATCAACGGACCAAAGCCTCGGGTACTGTGCATCTTGTAAGAAAGTCTGACCCCCATTGCTAGATGTAGAAGAGCTAATTTTCTTAGTGGTGGAGCGTCATCTGGTAGCGAACCGTCCCATATTGAAGCCGCCAAGTCACTTGGTAGAGTCTGTCACGAAAACAGCATCAAGCTTGTGTACGGAGGTGGCACAACTGGAGTGATGGGCGCAATCGCGAGCACTCTCGTTGGGCTTTCCGGTCCTGATGCTGTTCATGGTATCATCCCAGAGGCACTACTTAAATACGAAGCCAAAGAATCGGGAAGACATCCCAAGGATCCTGTTTACGCCAGATATGGTAAGCGGACCGTTGTTAAGGATATGCATACTCGAAAGCGCTTGATGGTCCAGGAGGTGATCGATGGGCGCGAGGGAAGTGGATTCGTTGGGCTGAGTGGTGGCTATGGCACTCTCGAGGAGCTCTTTGAGGTAATAACTTGGCATCAGCTGGGTATCCATGACCGTGGTGTCTGTGTACTCAATACAGGTGGTTTTTTTGACGGGCTAGTCAATTGGCTAGGTAAAGTGGTCCAGAAAGGCTTCATTGGCCTGGAGGATGCTGCAATTCTTAGCATTGCCAGTACAGCTGAGGGGGCTGTCAAGTGCTTGGATCACAAACCCGGCTTTTCACGAAAGGGTGAACTAGAATGGGTCTAGATTATGGTCATGAATAAAGTTCGATTGCTAGCTCTAATATTCATACGCTTTGGTGAGGTGATAGCGGGATTTCCAATTATTAAGGTACCACTCGGGGGGGAGACAACCTTAATATAGTCACGATGGGTGTCTCGAACAATCTTGTCACTTCAGTCATGGATCTTATGATAAATAGCTCACGTGGGAATGTCCCTTGAACGGCAGAAAATAGTTTCTTTCGTTAACGCAACAACCTCATGAACTTAGATACCGATGGCTACCTTACAGGCTCACTTCGGTCCGGCTAATTATGGCCTTTTTTTCGTACTAGGCGTTTTGACTCATCTGTTCATTTTCCGCCGAGGTGAATGGAACCTCTACGTTTTGAACATCTTGCAAGCTTTTGCTGTCCTCGAAAGCATTTTGATATACTTTGTTGCTCGAGCTGTCGAGGGTGAAGATTCCAATATATGGAAAGTCACTGCCATATCGTCATGTTTCACACTATCGACCTTGATAGGACTGTCAATTAGTATGCTCATCTACCGCGGCTGGTTCCACCGATTGAGTCGATTTCCAGGCCCTTTTTGGGCCAGGCTGTCTAACCTGTACATTACATTTCGCGCCTTCGAGAAACTTCGTCTTTTTGAGGAGGTGCAGCAGTTGCATAGAAAGTATGGGGATATCGTTCGGATTGGTGAGTAATTATTTCATGCTGATACCCCTTTGACCTGCTCATCACAAAAAGGAACCATCAAACGCGGTGTTACTCACATATTACAGGGCCTAGCGAGCTATCTATCATAGATCCGCGTGCCTTGCAAGCTCTCCATTCGAACAGCTCCCCTTGTACTAAAGGCCCTTGGTACAGCATCGAACACCCCATCAAAGCTCTACAGATGACCAGAGATAAAGAGGAGCATGCCTATCGACGCAAAGCATCGGAATTGGCGTTCAGCTCTAAGGGTCAGTACAGCATTGATATCAGGCGAATTTGGCTAACATGTTGAGAAGCACTTCGAGAGTATGAAGGACGCGTGGCTGGGTACACCACCCAACTCGTTGAGCAGATAGAAGCAACCCAGGGCACCCCGATCGACACATCTCTATGGTTTAACTTTTACAGCTTTGATGTTATGGGAGACTTGGCATTCGGGAGAAGCTTCGATATGCTTAAGAACGGAACAGCACACCCATTTATGGAATTGGTCCATTCCAACATGCTTATGGCTGGTTCTCTGAGTCACTTGTCCTGGATCTTTCCAATTCTTAAACGCATTCCGATATTAAATCAGAAGAATCTCGAGTTTCAGGAATGGCTTAAGCAACAGGTCGACTGGAGACAGAAGGTATGCAAAAACTAGATTCTGGTGGACGCCTTGTGCGATTTAGTAACGACTTGCATTACAGAATAAGCCGGATTTGCCGGATGTATTTTCCTGGATCCTCTCTGACCACGACGCTCTCAACAAACCGAGTGCTCAGGATACTATCAACTTACGCGGAGACGCTCAGCTTATCGCTGTAGCGGGCAGGTACGATGTAATACATGGCAATTAGATGATGTCTCAACTAATCATCCTTCAGTGATACTACTGCGGCATCACTTACCTGCCTTTTCTTCGAGCTGGCGATTAATCCAGAAACTTGCCTTACACTCCAAAGAGAACTTGATCAACATTACGCAGAGCATGACAAGCCAGACCATTCAAGTCTATCAAAGCTCAGATATCTGCAAGCTTGCATTAACGAAACTATGAGACTCTATCCGGCTATCCCGTCAGGCTTGCAGCGAGTGACTCCGCCTGAGGGTCTTGATATTGGCAACACGCATCTTCCAGGCGAGACTATAATAACAATTCCAACTTACACTTTTAATCGAGGCAAGTGTGTTCAATAGAAATACTTTGCAGTCTGGAAAAGGCTAACATATGGTTTATCTACTTAGATGAAAGACTCTTTACGCACGCCGACAAGTTTATTCCGGAACGTTGGACGACAAAGAAGCAGCTCACGAAAGACCCTTCTCTTTTTGTTCCATTCTCAATTGGTAATGCTATCCACAAGTCCAGATGTATTGACCTAGCTAACCACTGTACTTCCCTGTAGGGCAATACTCTTGCGTGGGAAAGCAGCTGGGTCTGATGGAAATTCGGCTTGTAGCCAGTCAAATCTTAGTCAAGTACAATGTTGAACTGGCGCACGAAGGTATTGGTAGAGATTTCGCTGCTGGCCTACGAGACGGCTTTACCTTGGCTATGCCGAGCCTCTACCTAGTCTTCACTCGAAGGACTACCTAGATGTCTTCGTCAAGCAGCAGGGCAGGGGTAGAGTCGCTGTTGAATGGATGGGTTGCTATTCTGTTGTGAGTCCGAGTTCTGGACGCGCGTCACTTCTGGTAGTGGAAGCCATTCTGGCCCTCCACGTTCGATACTCCAGGGAGTGAAGCTAGCTTCACAATTGGTACCACATGTCAGTATGAGGTTGTATTTACTATAAAACTCTCAAATAAATTGAATCTCATCTTGCCCGTTCCTCCACTCTGATCGGTACATGCTGTAATGACTCACTTACCGCAGGAAGTCTGATGGCCCGTGGCTGCATATGGGGAAGACATTGTTCTAACAATACGAGTATTTCGATCTTGTAAGCTCATTTAGTATCCCCACTACCATGATGATACGTGGCTACCCGCGGATTTAGGATGGGACGGGCCGTATACAGGGATCAACAGCCTGCATAGAGTTTGGAAATGGGTACCGACGTATACAATGGCGATCAATGACCGAAAGGAAAAGTTTGAGGGTTAGCCTGAAAGTAAGTTCAAATCTACAGCGAGACCTTTTGGATACGAGAAGAGATAAGAGGAAGCGGACGAGCAGGGGCTCTCTCGGCTCGGCAGTTGGAAGATTGCCAATCTAGGCGCTATAGAAATATCAATTGTATCACACCGCTGGAAATTATAACAGACAAAAAGCTATAAAGGAGTCAAGAATACTTGGAAACAAGATATTCATCATCTCTAAAAGCTTGTTTGAATAGAAGACTCATTTCTTTCACTTCCCCCCTCATCCAAACTCGCGTCATGCATTTCGCTATACCTCCCGAGTATCAATCGGAACTAGAGGCAACTGAACCGGTTGACCTTAGAACCGATGAAGAGATTATTTAATCTATTGAGCAGTACAAGCCTGTAACTTCCGAGAAGAACATCTGGGCTTTTTGGGATTCAGGTATACGTGCTATTCCCCCCTGGTGCCAGCGGAATGTCATCGGTTGGGCACGCATTTGCGGAGCTGATTGGACCATTCGAGTGCTTGATATGGTACCCAATTCCCCCAATCACGTCCTCAAGTTTGTTGACAGGGGGATGTTGCCTGAGGCGTTCTTGAGCGGAACTATGGATGGTCAACATGCCGGGCAACATTCTGCTGATTGCATCCGGGGTCCGCTTCTGCTCCGTTACGGGGGTATAAGTATGGACGTTGGGTGCCTTCTGATTAGACACGTTGATCGCATTTGTTGGGATTTACTTGCAGATCCAGCTTCGCCGTACGAGATCGCGGTGCCGGTTCTATATGGCCAGACAATCGCGAATCACTTCGTTGCCGCTCGGAAGAACAACATCTTCATAGAGAAATGGTAAGCATTGATGTGAAAGCGATGGACAGGGGCTAATGAACCATGGCGCAGGCACCAGCTCTTCCTGCATTTGTGGAATGGCCGAACCAACCAACAAGGTATCAGCGACAGTCCCCTGCTCGGATTCATCAAAGACATACGCTATGATGATGCCATGGACTTTTACTGGGACTGGAAGGTGCCGGTCACTCAATTTCTAGAGTACATTGCCCAGGTTCTGTGCTGGCAACGCTTGTGCTTGGTTCGTGACACGGGCGATGACTTCAAAAGCTCTGAATACTGGCAGCGTAACATTCTCTGCATTGACGCCCTGAACGAGGTCTGGGGCGGCGAGAAAACTTTGGGCTTCGATGGTATTGGTCCTCGGATGTACAATCTCTTGACTACTCGTCTTGATGCCGACCCGGATTCGACAGATTACAAGGATGCGTACAAGCTCGTATGGCGATTTTTGGCCAAATCAAGCTTTCAAAAGGTTACACGGGCGAAGAATTTGACGCACACACCACATCTCGGAACTTTGTGGGATCAGAACGAGGGACAGGATTGTATGCCTGGATCATTTGGAGAGCTGCTACGTTACGGAGCGGTACACTTTCGTCAGAAGCGTGAGAGCATTGGGCAAAAGGAGGCTTGTGAGCCCAGAACTCTCATAGAGAAAGGGCTCTTGGAAGCCTAGAACGTTGCCAACCTTGTATCCTCAGAATTGTATGCTGTCGTGTTTAAACCTTCTTGCCGATACCTGCCACCCACGCTATGTGCAAACTCATATGCATGTGATAAGTAGATCTTTTTCTCAGTGCTACCCGTTCCATTGCGGCCCGTTCCTCGATTGGGATCACCCCCAGGCCAAAAAGAAACTCTAAAAAACAAGCTTTGTATTCAACTCGAACTCGGCGCTTGCGGCTCAGGTCTGATGTCTGTGCGATCTGATTACCAAGCGGAAGACAACCTCGGCTCACAACGCAACGCACAATGTTAGCTGTAGTGAATGCCTTTCTTCTGTCAAATCTCCGATTATTTACGGTAGCAATACCACTACGCAGGTATTGAACGTAAGCTTTTCGCCACGTCATGCATCACCAAGTTTTCTATGTCGGTAGTTCTGGCGGACCAATCAAGGAAGGGGAGGGGTTAGGGACATTGGTCAAATCGTAAGACTCGACAGCTTCTCGGAGACTGACAGCTCGACATAGACGAATGCAGATATACCGGGATGATACCGATGTACTGTAGCTGTTGTTATGATTCTCGGCATGTGCGGCAAGCTTACATTTTGACTTCGAACCGATTTGCTCTCGTCATCCGTGGGCGTTATCACCATTCGGCTTCTTTATCCTTCTCTCAATTTCCAACTATGAACCGTGTGCCTCTCAGCTAAGCTTAGTCTCTGTAATCGCGTTGTAGTCAGAACCGACCCTGGTAGAGGAATTCTTGAGTCTGCTTGACAAGTATACTGGAGCCTGTGGACGCAATTTAGAGGATGCGTACTTCAAATCGTGGTCAACCGTCATTTTGCGATAATGGCGTCGAAATCTTGGGCGACGCATGTATATAGTCTACATATTCACTTAACATGTATGGGATAGGTCAAAGTCCAAAAAAGGACCTACTGACGGAAGCCCAGAGAGCATTCTTTGTTCCAAGCAGATCCCTTGATCCGTCCGGGGACATAACCTTGCTTTAATTGACCAATATTCCCCATTGCCAATTAGACGCATTGATACAGCTGACAATGTCACCGACACCCACAATGATTGTAGAGTAATGCAACCCGTCACGGCGATGGACCCAAACAAGAACAGAACACAAATGGTCTACGACGCATTGGGGCAAAATGGCCCTTTGTCTAGACTTGGTAAGGTTGACGAGAAGCAGGCTAGCTCGACGCAGGATGTTACTGCTGTCCTTCCCAGCGAACGCCTTGTCTCGCTCATCCAAGATCCTTACCACCATGGTGTGAAAGTGTTCTTAGAAACGCAAGTTTTCGACAGCTATCCTACAGGAAGAGAGTGAAAGCAAAGGGAAAGGAGACGCCCGGCCCAATTTACGTTGAACCAAGCACGCGAAAAGTATGTTACAGCCTTTGAGCGCGCTGAAGGCCACCCTCATTCAGATTACCTATCTTGACAGCCGGGGACGAGAGACCCAAGAGTTGACCTGCGCTTACTGGGATGGATATGAACCTTACTGGAGTGTCAACCATAATGTCCATGAGGTTCAAGGGGACGTGGTGAGGAGACTTCCTCCACCGTCTTCAAAGGATACAACCTACATGGAATTGGAGATAATATGCTAGCTAAATACCTATCCTATATACCTATTGGGGGGCGATTTGCGACCAGGTGCGCACAAAAATGTGACAAAGATCACGGTCTGCTTGACACCTTGATGGACTTTGATCATAAGCGTTAGACAAAAGGCATCAACGGGGCTATCACTATATTAGAAATTAAATGATGTAATTTGTCTCGCATGGCTGCGCTTTGAGCCAGATCAATCCAAAAGCGGTTGGAATACACCGGTTGTGGCTGGCGGAAACCCGCCTTTGGCTGGCTGAGACTGTACGTGATTTAAGCTAAGCTAAGAAGCTCCATCAGGGTTTGGGGTTGGCCGTTTCGGTGGATGCTGCTGTAGTTCACATGAATCCGAAGCGCATTTTGGTGACAAGTTTGATTGTAGTAGCTTCTGTAGTATCCAAAGTTGCTGCTCCAATTCATAGTCTCCTCATATCTAACAACTAATAGACCAACCAGTTCAAAGAGTGACATCTCGGAAAACCATACACAACCAACAAGTTGGGATCTAATCCTACTGTATATGAAGAACCGCCTATATATCTCTTGATCTTTTCGGTGACATAGCTGGAGTCCCAAACAGGGGTATCAGAAAGCCCGTTGCAAGCATATTTGATGACGTCAATCTGGGGGACACGATTGATGTTGACCTTGCCCTCATCAGCGGCGAAGACCCTGAGTTCGTACTTGTTGCCATTTTGGTCGGCATGGACAGAAGCAGAAATGGATATACTAGCCCTGATCCTGAAACTCTCGCCCATGACTGAAAGGGAGCCAAAAAACCAGTAGTGAGAACGAGTGAATCAAGCCTTTGCCAAGAGGTCCTAGTTTGTTGGATAAGTAACCGTCATGGTACCGTCAGCGTTGTGCTTCACATTTGCTGTTGTACCAATATGAGTGTTGATAGAGAGAGAAAAGCCGACATGTGGGTTGCCTGTTGGGTTCACGCTGACTTGGAAGGGAACTAAAAGACAGGTTAAATAAGCAAGATATGCCTTTAGTAGCAGTTGTGAACTTACCGGTGGCAGCGTTGAGTGTTTCAGTAAACTGCTCGATTTCATCTTCGTCGACGGCAAGTTGGCCAGCTCCGCCTGGCCAGCTTATATCATAGGTATGATCATGTCCAGAGACGTTGTTGATAATTATTTTATATGAAGGCATGGTGTTGTGTTTGTGATAATATGTAATTGATTATGAGAAGGCTGTTGAATGTCTCGTGAAGATCCATATGAATCGAGAGTAAGAAATTGAGGGACCTGTAAGGTTTATATAGACGCTTTGATGCTAAGGGTCGTCGAGTCTACCAAACCAACATACTGTGTACAGAGGCCGCGGTTAGAAGTTTTATCTCGACCCCCGGCCACGTTAAGCAGGGTTAAACTTTGAGCGATTTGATGGCGACTGTTTCCATTGGAAGTACGTGGGTTGCTTGTCAGCCCGCAAGGTTCGATGAAGTCCCAATTCCAAAATCACATGCGTTTTCTGTTGTGGTTGTTAAGTTTGAGCAACGTACACGGTGCTGACAGGAGATCGAACAATATTGATACCTTGCATGATTCTGCATTGATTGATATAGCCACCGGATTCGACCATCGTTTTCTTATCGACAGTTGGCGAGGTACATTCCATAAAATGGGCGTCAAAAGTGTTAAAGAAATGTCAGATAAACAGAGCCTAAGGAGTTACTGAAAGACAGAGGAATAAAACTTACATGCTCGGCAGCGATCAGGCTCAAGAGCTACAGCGGCATGATGGCAATGGATCACCAAAAGTGGAGTGATAGCAGTCAAGGGCGCCCTAGAAATGTGACAAAAAGAGTGGCTTGCGTAGAATTCAATGTTAGGTGGTGACGTATACACGGTGACTTCACTGACTTGGACACCTTGAACCTCAGGAAGAACAAAAATGGTACGATTTATCCTGTAACGCTTCGATTGCAGTTAGGCCGTTCCTAAAACAGTTGGGATATAACGGTTGTGGCTGGCGGAAACGAAATATGATCATGGCTGGCTCAGAAGAGGCTAGCCTGGACTAACAAATTCAAGCCTATCTACGCACGATGGGTCCATGTGACTGCGCACCAATAGTTGCTGCAATCGGAATTACCTTCAAGCAGCCAAGATTGTGATTTGGCTTCTGAGACTCTAGCTGAATCTTCTCGTGGAATGAGGAGGATGGGCCGTTGGCAGTTATTCCAAGTCACTCGGTACATGGGTTCGCCAGACGAGAATGGGCCCCACGATAATCAGGAGCACCTGACTCCTTCCCGTGCCTTCTAGCCGTGTAGCTCCTTGGCAGTTCAAGGGGTAATCGGCTATCCGAGGAAACTATGTATTAGGTAGCTTAGACGGTTTCAGGCAAAGATGGACCACTTCAGCCAGCCTCACACTCTTGCTACAGCTGAGCTGCATATAAGTCCCCCAAATAGCGTTCATCTTTACGCAATGAGCATTAACACTAATTATGATGCCGTATACGTATCCTCAACTGCTATGACTAGTTGAAGGGCCCGAGCCTTGCTGACACTTCTGAGGGCAGTGATCAACACGAATCCAACGGGAGTCTACCTACACTCATTACTTGCGCTTTAATGACTCCATAAATGTATTCAGAGCAGGAGAATCAGGCTGATTTATTGACTCGTTACTGAACGAACCTCGCAGCGTTCGCTCACTGAGCAAAGTGGGGTTCTCCAAGAAAGACCAGACTGTTGATCTCCATGTCTTGACGCTTAGCTCTCAACTAGACACGCTAAACCGGCCCGTTCGCTTGTTTACACCTCTTTTGTCAACGGCATACGCCACGCTGCACGGAACATACGGGTATAGCCCCGGGATCGCTTCCTCCCCCCACCAAAGTCAACAAAGTCCGAAACAAAAAGCAAAGACCAGCATTGGAAAATATTCAACGTCGGTGATGAGTTCACACGTCGGCAGTGTAGTGGCTTCTCTGAGGCTGGCTGGCAACCCGAGAATGGTCAAGCGGAGAAATCGGATGGCCACGAGAGTTTTCACCGCCTTCGCTGTTATGCTGTTTAATCCGGCAGCGAGGTCGAAAGTCGTCAATCAAATTTCGAAGTATGCAGACATAAACTGAAACCAGCTAGAGACTTTTGGGAATATCAGCCAGCCCACTCTCCTCCTAATGCGGCGGAGAGCGTGGTCTATTGCGAACGGGTGAGCGAAACGAAGCTAAAAGGCCCACAGATGAATCAACAGCTCCACGTCGGCTACTTGAGCGTTATACAAAATCGGAAACTAGATGAATTTGGTCGCAACGGGTAATTAGCCCCGGGGTGTTCATGTCGATAGTTAAGTTCTATCTTTACTTAGTTCATGTCGATAGCTTGCTGCATGTCTTGGATTTTCCCCATAGACGCAAAATTGTCAATTCTCATTGGCCACATGAGCCCCAGTGATGTGCGGGTTTATTGGTAGCACAAGACTACTTACTGCAGCCATAGAGGCTAATCACCGCTCTTAGGCTACGATGTCACATTCCTCCTGAGGCGACAAAGTACTTCTAATGCCTGAGATCGTGGCCACAGCACTGTATCTCATCGGTCGCCGCGATGTATAGCACAGCGGCTGAATCAGAGATATCCCCATTCTAACCACTAACTTGCCCGAGCATGAGATAGAATAGTACAGTATACTACAGAATTTTAACTAAGGCCAGTCCAGACTCCCATCCGTGTCAAGTCGTATCATGGTAAACTCGCCTGGCTGAGTTACATTAATCATTAACGGCTTCTTGTTCATCTTATCATCAGTCCTATCAGCTAAAGGCTTGCAAAGAAGTTCTGCCGTGCTACCTTCAAACCATTTCCTGATTGTAGATTCTTGATCAATTCTAATTTTGTAAGTCTTGCCGTTGTCGAGATTCCCGGCCTTCCACCATTTCCAAACCTTGGGTTGCGCTTCGTTTGCCTCCCTGTATTCTTTGGCTGTGCTTCCCGGCCGGAGTTGTATGCCTCCTATTCCACTTTCCATACGTGATATAGATGCTTGTATAGTATATTTCTATCCAGGATATAGCGTCAGGAAATACTTTTAGTTATCCTCTTGTAAAGATCCTTTATGATCAGGCCTGTAGATAAGGATTCTATTTTGACAAGCCTCGGTGCCAGTCTCGGTGTCCGTGAAAGTAAGGCCGCCTTTATTCGTAGGTAAGTCGAAGAGACGGAGATCCTGAGTCGGGAACGTAATTGGGCGATTGTGCTGGAGGAAAAGGTCAACGGTGATGGTACGGTCATGGTCAGACTGTAAGTCAAAAACCGGAGACAAGGTGGAAATGCGTGCTTCGATAGAAGACATATTGAAATATTTCCTGTAGAGGCAGGATTTTAAATTTAAGAAAATATAAAATTAAAAGAATTACTTAACTTAAAATTAAAAATATATATATTAACTACTTAAATAATTATTTAGGCATTACTTTAAGGATTTGTAAATGCTTACGATACATTCTATAATTTTATTATTTAATTACCGGTTTAGCTATGACAATGGTACCTGTGGCCATTCATTTGAATTAAGATAACACTGTGTAAGAAATACTCCAGCCTCAACGAGTAGCCAACAGCAGTGGTTTGTGTGCGTCCAGTCCTCTTGAGGACCACGATGTAAGAGGTGCAGGGTAAGCCAAATTCATCCTCCCATCATGTCTGCCAAAGAAACATTGCACTTTGATAACCAACATACACGGGGTGCTGTTGATGAAAGTATCATACCATCACCCCACACTTATTGTCTAATACTCTCGTGCAACAATCCACGCGTTATTTCCAATGGGTCGATAAGACTACCTACCAACATCAACCTCCGTCCCCTCAGTACAGCGTCATCTGATTGGGTGGATAAATGCATTCAGCCCAGCCGGATATCACCAACACCTCATGCATTTGTCCACATTGTGAGGGAACATAAGTATCAACTCAGCTGCCGATGCCAACTGCCATCTCGAAAAGGTCAAGCCTGCGCAAAACAAATCACAGACCAGATACTGCAGCCACAATGTCGCCCTCCAACCCCATCATCCCTGGCTTCTCGCCCGATCCGTCCATCGTCAAGGTTGGCGAGTGGTACTTTCTTGTCAACTCCACTTTTCACATGTTTCCTGGTATTCCCGTCTACGCCTCCAAGGATCTTGTGTCGTGGAAGCATACCGGTAGGTGACCCATGCCTTATTGCGTGTATGGTTTGTTGATGATGATGTAGGAAATGTGATTAGTAGACTGGGGCAGGTTATTCTGAAGCAATCGGATACTGAAGTCAACCGTATGCCAGATGTTGGTGAGGTCATGCTCGCGACTGGTGGCCTTTTTGCACCAACAATTCGCTATAACAGTGGTACTTTTTACGTTGTTTGCACGAATGTTGTGAGAGCGACGGAGGATACTCGGTATGCTCTGCAGAACTTTATTGCAACAACACGAGACATCTGGTCAGGTCAATGGGACGACTTGATCTGGTATGACTTTGACGGCATTGATCCCAGCATCTTATTTGACGATGACGGGAAAACGTATATCCAGGGCTCCAAGTCGCCTGGTCCGTACACGAGAATCGCCCAGTTTGAGATTGATATCACGACGGGCAAGAAGTTGTCTGAAGAGAAGATCCTCTGGGAGGGGACAGGTGGTGTTTACCCTGAGGGACCGCATATCTACAAGCGAAATGGCTGGTACTGCCTCGTGATTTCTGAGGGAGGAACCCACGAGGACCACATGATCACCATGGCAAGATCCCGGAATGTCTGGGGTCCTTACGAGCCATGCCCCGAGAACCCCATCTTAGTACCGGCAAGCAAAGACATGTACATCCGGCACACAGGCCACTGCGATGTCTTTGAGGACGAAAACGGTCAATGGTGGGGAGTTCTTCTCGGAGTCCGCAGAGATAAAGATGGGAGATACAACATGGGACGAGAGTCACATCTCACGCCTGCAAAGTGGACCGATGATTGGCTCCGCCTTGAATCAGTCGAGGCTGAAATCAACACATCCCGGCTCGCGAGTGCAAACGCAGAGCAGGGATTGACAGCAGTGGAGGGCGTGGATTTCCTGTACATCCGAGACCCGGTTTTGGAGAACTACAAGATTGACAGCGGAAGCAAGACGATCAGCGTAACATCATCGTCTGTCGATCTGTCGCACCCGCGGGAATCACCTAGTTTTGTGGGTAAGCGACAGCGTCTGCACGCAGGTCAAAGCAGCGCTACATTCAAGATCAGCGCATCCTCAAAGGTCAAGACCGGGCTGGCAGTTTACAAAGATGAACACCGTTACTTGCGGGTCTCTTACGACACCGCTGAAAGAGCGGTCGTTTACGAATTCGTCAATAATGCCAAGGATCTCAAAAAGACGGAACAGCGCGCACTGGACAGGGATGTTGACACCATCCAATTCCGCTTTGAGTACACTGAGCAGGAATATCGGGTATTCTATACAACCGGTACAGACTGGGAGCATGTTGCGACGCTTGATACGCTCGATATGACCGGCCCAGACTTTGTAGGTCCCGTCATCGGCGTATTTGCCTTGGCGCAGGAGAGTGTCACGGTTGAAGTCGTCGATCTGCAGGTAGAGTAGGTAGATAACGCCAAGTCAATTGAGATTGGAACTCGGCTCGGCTACAAGTTGTATATCCGGTCCCAGCCTATTGGTGTGAAATGCATGTTCTGCGACACATGACTCTAATCTGTTGGTCCTTGATTAAGCTTTCAGCCTAACATTTAACCGCTGAAGCCCAACAGGCTAATTGACCACGCCTGTCTATCACCATAATTAACCGGTTCGCGCCAATTGGGCATGCAAATTCCCCATGGGGATGATTTTCGTTCCTCGTAGCTCGGATAAAGACATGCGGGGAAAGAAGCTTCAATTTGGGGAAAGCCGAGCCAATGGCTGGCCCTGGGGAGCATGAATGGAGCGGTCTGTTGGTTTCGACTACTTGGCCAAGTCGATCCTCTGAGTCAGTGATATAAAGTTACTGCATCTCCCCAGTGTTGATCCCTTCTCAGATCTTCACTCGCAGTTACTGGTGAGAGCTACAGGCATCATGGGTCTTCTCACTCCTCCCCAGCGGACCCAAAAGGTCATTCCTGATAAGCCAGCCAAAGGACATTTCTTCTTTGCTGGGAAGGAATTTGCTCGTGTGCCTTGGTGGAAGAGGTCTAACATGCGAGTTTTATACTTTTATATTGTTATTCTCATTCTTACCAACACTGCCAATGGCTTCGATGGTAAACTCACCCGTGTCACTACTTCAAATTGGACAGTGTGCTAACAAGATCAGGTTCTATGATGAACGGTCTTCAGACCCTCTCCTACTGGCAAGAGTACTTCAACCACCCACGAGGCTCCATTCTTGGTCTATTCAACGCCTCTATGAGTCTTGGTTCTCTAATTGGACTTTTTGTTGTGCCTTATCTGGTTGATTGGGCTGGCCGTAAGGTTGGTGTGCAGATCGGTTGTATTCTTATGCTGCTCGCTGTTGGTCTCCAGGCTGGAGCTCAGAACTTTGGCATGTTTGTTGCGGCACGTATCATTCTGGGTTTTGGTGATTGCATCGTTCTTGGATCGGCGCCTCTGCTCATCGCTGAGATCGCGCATCCTCAGGATCGTGCTATTCTCGTGACGTTGAGTGGTGCTTCTTACCACTCTGGTGCTTTCATTTCTAGTTGGGTTACATACGGAACACTTCAGATCAAGGTACGCCACTCTATCACTTGTCAATTTATCATGAGACTAACGGTTTGCGCAGAGCAACTGGTCCTGGAGACTTCCTAGCCTTCTCCAGTCTATCTGTAGTGTCGTCATCCTCATCGGAATCTTCTGGATGCCCGAAAGTCCTCGTTGGCTCCTCAGCAAGGATAAGCACGACGAAGCCCTCAAGGTCCTCACTCACTACCACGCAGAGGATGATCCCGATGATGAATTTGTTCAGCTCGAGTTCAGTGAGATCAAGGCCGCTATCGCCCTCGACAAGGAGGTTGGACAGACAGCCTGGGTCGACTTCCTCAAGACTCCTGGCAACCGTAAGAGAATTGGTCTCATCACTGCCCTTGGTTTCTTCAGTCAGTGGAGTGGCAACGGTCTGATCTCTTACTACCTCAAGGGTATCATGGATGCTGTCGGTATCACCAAGGCCGAGACTCAGCTTGGTATCAATGCGGGTATGAAGACACAGGGCTTGATCATCAACACAGCCTTTGCATTCTTCATTGATATTTTCGGTCGTCGACCTATCTATCTTACCTCGACTATCGGAACTTGCGTCATATTCACTTTCTGGACCATTGTTTCGGCACGATATGACATCGACCCCAACAAGGCCCTCGGCTACGCCTTTGTGGCTTTGACCTTTATTTATGGTCTTTTCTACGACATTAAGTGAGCTACCCTTTCTAACGTGCCCCGCCTTCAAAGCTAACAGTCTGCAGGTCTGGTCTCATGGCCAACTACACCACTGAGATTCTGCCCTACGGTCTTCGTGCCAAGGGTTTCACCTGGCTCAACTTCTGTGTCACCGCCGCGCTCTTCTTCAATCAGTACATCAACGGTATTGCTCTTGAGGCTATGGGCTGGAAGTACTACACCATCTACTGCGTCTTCCTTGGTTTCGAGGTATATGTCATTTACTTCTTCCTCATCGAGACCCGCTACACGCCTATGGAAGAAATCGCTAAGTATTTCGATGGCGATGCGGTTGATGTCGGTGAGGTTGCTAGGGCTGATATGAAGGAGAGAGGTGTTATGATGACAGAGGCGGATTCTAAGGGACCTCGTGCTACTGAGATTGAGAGTCGTTAGAGTAGATGAGATGGTTTGCGAGTTTGGAACGGACGCAAGGACAAGGGATAGAGGAAGGCGGACTTTATGAGTATACCCGAGAAGTTATGGATGTTGTTAGTTGTAGTAGTAATCCGGTTTTCAATGCGAAGATCACCCAACTTTCATTTCAGTACACAGTGATGGTCATCCAAGAGGCCAGTGATTAGAAATGGTTCATATTATTGGGCCGAGAGATACCTCTAGCGTCCATCCCAGCAGAATATATATACAAGAAACTTTTTCATATGAACCATAAAGTCCAGCTTGATACTATCAACACACACACACAAGAAATAAAACAGCTTCAGGACTTCGAGCCCTGCCTCCACTCCACCATGCGTGCTACCCAAGTCCCTTAAAAGTTGGAAGTGGCCTTGGTGACGACACCAGACTTGAGAGCAACGTTTTTGACAACGACCTTCTTGTTGTTGACGCTGGTAACGCGGACCCAGGCAGTATCGTTGGGCAGCGTACCCTTGAGGATCCACATGTTGGGGTCGTTGAGAGTGGTGGCCTTCCAGGTCTTGCCGCTGTCGCTGCTGACCTCGACGGCCTTGACGCGGTGGGTGATGTTCTCGATGGTAGCGGCGAACCAGTACTTGGAGGCGCCACCGTGCATGTGGACTTGGAGAGGGGACTTCTTGGGGAGAGGGCAGGCAATCCACTTCCACTTGATGCCATCGACACCGCCGCCGGTCATGCCGTTGGTGAGCTTGCTCCAGGTGGCGGGGGTCATGTCGAGATGGTTCTTGTCGCCGCCAGTCTTGTTGGTCACCTATACCAGTCTGATTAGATATCTGTATATTTCGTTACAGTGTATTTGAGCTTACCATGATCTTGAGTGACTTGCCCTTGTAGGAGACCTGGATGCAACCACCGCAGTTGGCGCCATCCTTCCAGATATCCTCAGAGACACAGGTAGATCCATCAATGCCGGCGGGCAGATCGTAGCCGACAAAGCTGCAGGCACCCTTCTGCCAGCAGTCCTCCTCAGTGCAGCCATCGCTGAGGCCGTATCGGGTACCGAGACCGGTGTAGGTGGGGTTCTTGGTTGTCGCAGCGGCGTTGGCAACCGTCGAGGCTGCGGCCAAGAGAGTGACGAAGTAAGTAGAAATGCTTCCGAACATGTTTGCGTCGGTGTTGATAGTAGAAATGAATGTAATGTAATTGTTTGTTTGAATGAATGAATGAAGAAATAAAAGCTTGGAAAAAAGAATGTGTTGATGAGATTGGATGGTTGTTGGTGGCCAGAGCAGGTCTAGTCTTATATACAAGCCAACATTCCAGAACACCACCAAGTAATTTCCTTGTTGATGAGGTGACTAGGTTGTCGATGCTGACGAGGTTTTTACTAAGTGCATCGATCCCTAGCTGTTTCCAATGCCGAACCCTTGTATTTCCCAACTGCCATCTCTCCAGGATCGGTCTGGACTCACAGACATAAGAGGGGGAAATCGAAAGGCACAGCCGTGATGGTTTCATTCAACGATCCGTTTAATATCAAGATCGTGTTATTGATGCCGGTTTACCGTGATAGTTTGCGCTACTGTGTTTCAGAGTTGACAGGTTTGGCGGGATGCCAATCAAACTAAGCGGGTGTACCCCTGTCGTGCCCTCGATAGCCGGCTTCTGCGGAGGAAAGGCCGGTGGACCGTTTGATCATTGCGGCTCCGAAAGATATCCTTCTAGAAAAGTCTGGTTCTAATTGGACCGCAAAGCGATTAGGGGTGGTTTAATGTTATATTACGATACGGTATATAGCTTAGCGTGGATGTAAGCGAAGTGAACGAGGATGAACGAGACAGCAAGAAACCTAACTCCAAGCCACAGCTGCACCCTAATTGAGTGCCGAGTTCCATGGCATAACTTTACCCTGAGACTTAGCATTTGAATGCACTGACGCAGGATCAAGAAAATGGTTGCATCGATCCGATCTGGTAGACTAGCAATACTTTAAGTGAGACAATTCAGTGGATCCACGACAGCTGAACCTCATTTGGCTGGATAATACCTCAAACTGACTCTGTAGGGTAGCATTATATCCACGATCAATACCACGCAAAAACCGTTGAGATTCCAATATCCGACAGTATGGCAAACGTGGGTCTGACTGAAACCGCGGCTTGGCAAACAAATTGCCGGGCGCTTGAGGTAAATTTGTGAGAAGTTTCGGGGTTTGATTGAACAGCTGGGATGATTTATCTTGAGCTAGGGTTTTGGAGGGGCTACTGCAGTGATGCGGATATCCGCTGCTGACTCTCGCGTCATGACACTGCAGTTGATGACAAGACGACGTATGCAGCTAAAAGGAGGCACAGTTACAGAGCGTTGAGCAGACATCAAGATACTGACTACTTCTCTGCGCAGACGGAAGCTCGGGAGTTATTTGCTACACGATGCCAAAGTCAATGGCAAGCTACGGATACAAAATGCAGGCCGTTTCGTTACGGCGCTACCGGATTAATCCCAGTCAAGGTTTCCAGCGGCAATGTAGGTTTCGCATCGCCAAGCACGGCTGATGTGCCGGTGTCTTGGTACAATAAACAAACGCAGAATCTACCGAGTTTTGAGAGATGCTCGCCGTCGCATTCCATATCGGCATTGTTGAAAGTCGCCTGGATTGATTCACCTACTGAACAATAGTGATCGGAGCATCTTCAAAGTATCAGGCGTCACTGTCAGTTTATGTTCAAAAAGCCCCCCCAACATGGGCTGATAATAAAAGACCACGCACGAGTCGTCACCAATGACGCCTACACAGTAATATACAAGATAATTTCAGCTTCTACATAACTTCTCCATCACCTGAAACTTGAAACCCCCTGGCTAGGTTGGGTGACATCCAGTAGCGGGCGCCAAGATGCCAAACGTGGGGTTTTCGTCCCAATTGCCCCCCTGTAGGGTTTGAGAAACTAACATCAGCACCAAGTGCCTCAGCCGCAAATCGCAGCTAATGTCAGATTTTTTCAGACGTTCACTGGTTATAACGGCACATGATCCCAAACGGAACATACTCTCTTCGTGGAGAGGCTTTCATTAGTAGCTGGTTCGGGGGCTCCGGTCGACAGCTCTGCCCAGGAGAGAGACCAACAAGTTATTGTGGACTAGATAGTATCAACTGGCTTGGAAAACGAGGCCTCTAGTATGAGTTCACCTAAGATATCATTTCACAAAGCGTATAGTAGAGAGAAGACTAGGCTTTCGTACCGTCGCTGAGAAATATACATTATAGCAGGGCACGCGAGTACATTCTAGGGTTGTCGCTGCCCATGTACACCCCCCTGCTTCTGTATACACAAAATACTCCAACTTTGAACAGCTCGATTTACCAAGTTTCCATTTGTAGCCTCTTTGCACACAACCATCCCCTATTGACTCATCCCTCCATCTTGTCGGCGTGGTACGCAACTGCGCCCCAAGGTAACATGACGCCCCGTACGAGGTACAGTTCACCAGCAACATTCTCTATCTCAAAGTCAGGAAGACCAGCAGACGTGGCTTTGCCAGAGATTTCAACGCGAGCAACCATCGGATGAACAACCAGCTCGGCCAACAGCATTGGTTTGACGGTTGTCTCCGGATCTTCGCGTATAATAGGCTTGTAGCAATCCCAGGTGATGGTCTGAGGTGCCGTCTCACGCGCTCCAACAACAATAGCCCCAACTGTCCATCCAACAGGGTTCCAGAAGTTGGTGGCAGCAACCGCTGATGCAGTAGCAGTGAGACCGGCGCCTTCGGCTGCAACGGCGGCAGCGAATGCCGTTTCAGCAACGGCGAAAGCACCTACGGCCTCAGCTGCAACTGCTCCGGCGAGAGCGGTTTCGCAGGCGGCGCCAGCGAGGGCAGCTTGTGCAGTAAAGCCAGCGGCCGCGGTTTGAGCGGCCGTGATAGCAAGCATTGCTTCTTTTGCAATGGTGCCAGCAATTACCAAAGGGGCGCCGCCGCTTGCCACTGTGACCATATCGCCGGTGATTTAAAGGTGGGCGTAATAGTGGCTCGATAGATAGCTTTTCTTTTGATGCTAGAATGAGGAGTAAACATAAAACGACAGCCTGGGTTTTCAGCAGCCGGGTTTTATAGCTGAGGGCTGAGAAGAACTCCGGACAGAAATTGTGAGTCTGGCTGGCCTCAAACTGCAGTGTCACCACAGTATTGTAAAGGTGCAGCTAATCACTGGATGACAATTTCCATCACCTGGTACACATGACCCCTCGTGTCCCGCGAAATAGCGAAATATGAACTGATGAGATTATTTAAATATCAATTGAAAAAGTGAGGCTCTATCCCGAGGTTTCTTGATACCATTAAACGTGAAGGATTTTAAACTGTGAGAATGACAGATAAAAAGACATCCTTTTCACCCTGAAGTATGTCTTTGCCCAGGACGTCGCTTGGGTTTTAGTTGTAGGCTGGGCGTCTCTAAGACCGGCAACCAGTCGACTCCACAACGACGTCTTGCAACAGCTAGACTATCTTGGGCCATACTAAGGAGATGTACAGGGAATTAAGCGGATGCATTCCATAAAATACCGTTCATAAATGTCTTTATATCATAGCCAACAATGCAAACTTCGTAGCAATTCGCGGCGCGGCCTAGAGAATACAATACTCCCGTGGTTTCATGCCTGGTAATCTATTCCCTAATGTATCATATCAGCTGTTCAAGCTTTCTCTCTTTCGCCTTCGGCATGATATTGTCACTATGCACTAGAATAACTAATTATTTAGACTTTTTCATATCGTCTTCAAAAGCCTCTCTTGTCCTCTTCGCAAACTCTTCATCTAGAAACACTCTTACCCCTAATACTGCAATACCCTTTGCTGCCTTGATAGCCGCATCGAACGCCGCAGGCTCACCAGCCGCCCTCGCAAACCCAGGAGCATGCACGTTATCGGTCGGTAGGGTCGGGATGATAAACAAAGGATGCAGCGATGGACACTCGTAGCTGACGTTTCCAAAGTCCGAGCCACCGCCCGAGATGTGTGGATCGCGCATGTCGCCGTGGAAGAGGCTGTCAAAATGCCGTGACATGATGTCGGTGAACTCGTTGCAGAGGGGCTCATTGGAGTGGAGGTCGGCGTATGTGTCCATTCTGTTCAAAAGGCCTATCGTCAGCAATGTGCTCAAGTAAATAGATCGTGGTAACGGGCTGAGATATACATACACTGACTCAAACTCAATCGTGCACCCAGTCGCAAGGGCAGCTCCCTTGAAGCAGTTTCGTACCCGCTCCTGAAGCTTCTCATTCTCCCCCAGAGTGAGGGTACGCACACCAACTTCCACTACGCTTCTCGCCGTGATGATGTTGGTCATTTGTCCTCCCTCCTTGATGTAAAGATTGAGGCGATCTGTAGGTCGGATCTGCTGGCGCAACATGCTGATCGCGCTGTAAGTCAATGACGCGACATCAAGCGCGTTAACACCATTCCATGGGACCACGCCAGCGTGTGCCGGCTCGCCAGTGAAGATACCTCGGAAGATAGCCACCGACCTACCACCGACGGCCGCTGCACCAGCAGGTTGAGGAATGTCCAAGGGCGTGCTCGCGTGAACCATGAGTGCAGCATCGACGCCCTTAAAGGCACCGGCGCGAATGAGCTTGATCTTGCCGCCGCCGCCCTCTTCAGCAGGGCAGCCAAGGATGCGCACGCGACCTGGTGCGCCAGATTGCCTAAGGGCAGCAGCCATGCCGAGAAAAGAAGCTATAGAGGCGGTGGCAACGAGATTATGCCCACAAGCATGACCTACGCCCTCGAGGGCATCATACTCAGAGCAGATGGTTACCAGGCGACCACCCTGGCCGTACTCTGCAACGAACGATGTCTCAAGGCCATAGGCATGCTTCTCTACGGCGAAGCCCAAGGACTCCAAAAGAGCGGTGATTTTATCGTGAGCTTTGAACTCCTTGTAGCATAGTTCAGGGTTGCTGTGTATCTGTAGCATGCGTCAGTTAATGCATGGTGTAAGCCACAAAGAAAGCCATACCGCACTGTTGATCTCTCGGAGAGCACACAATTCCTGGTCGACGGCATTGACGACTGCGTCAAAGGTGCTCCGGCTACTCACTACAGCGACGGCTTTTTCCCCCGCGTCAGGATAAGCGGTCTGTGTAACACTGGTAATGGTAGCCATCTTGTCGAGTACCTATTGCTATGATCGAGGAGATGATGGGCAGTAGAGTTCCGTGGGGGTTGAGTTGCTGCTCGGTGATATGAAAACAGGAGCCAGGCCTAGATATGAACAACGCCAACAATAACCGTTCAAGCCTCTCTTTAACGTCTAGAGGAGACATGCTGGTCTTGTTATCGGAACTGACCTTGGAGCTAGACGACATCATCGTCAAGAGGGTCCACTTCCTTTCGATCCGTCGTCTAAACGTGCACTATGTGGGCCTCAGGGACCCGCTCACCAGAGATTCCAGTCTTAGCCTCTTAGGCCTCCTCCTTCCAGGGTCAATTGCTTTGACTTGGGGTACAAGAGCCGTTACCTCACCAAATGCCGCTGGTATCCGAGGCCAGATCATACAATGTCCAGATACTGACGTGCTGCCCCAGCCGAGAGTGCTTATCTAGCACATGTCCAAGCACCAATTTCCAGCGCGGCCCGAGCTTGCTTATGATCCAGTCCTTGTGAATCGGATTCTTGGTTTCGATCACAGCGGCTAGAAGCGCTCTTCGTAGGTCTTTGAGATGGACTTTGCTTATAGTATGTTGGGCCGCCTGCATAAGCATAGCCAGGACGTCCTGGATCATATCGTCGGGCATGCCTGCGCATCGGTAATATATCATCTTCCACGCATAGTAGATAGTCACAAATACGGCAGCGCTTTCAACGAGATCGGATGCCGAGGTCGGATGGTTATCATCAGGCATCGTGATCATCTGAAATGTAGGAGAAAAGTCCTGCGATAAGACAGGATCAGCGCAAGTCAAAGTACTCGAGTTTCGAGTGATGTCTTACCGTCTCTATGAGATTTAACTTTTCCTCTATCTGCGCGTTCCTCGCTTCTGATCTTTGTTTGCCTGGAGATTCATCTGATATTGTTGACCACCCAAACTCTGTAATCTGGAACTGAAGCTGGATCATGCTAACCAGCATGTCCAGATGTTGAGCCGAGAAGACGTCATCCAGACGTTGCTCAGTTGAATACAAAGTACCCCAGTTCAACTGTAATGCTGGCCGTGAGACCACGCACAGTCGCCGGAGAAGCTTTGGACGGTCGGACATGTATCGCGCGACTTCGCCAGCGCAGCGGTACCCCATCGCATAAACATCCTCTCTATAAACCCATAGGAGCAGACGACACAGGAAGCTACGCATGGAAGGGGTCATGGTAGCTGGCTCTGTCGCCGATCTGGTCAAGACGTCTCCTATCGATGAACGTTGGAGATAACGCACGACAGCCTGGCTGAGCTTATGCAGCTTTTCCTTGTTAACAGCGCGCTGATGGGTGAGGTAGACGTAGTGGAAGTAGAATGTAGCGAGGGTCTCAACGTGGTCGACAGGCTTGGCTGATTGCCGCATGCCTTCTCGGAATGCCGACGATGCCCGAGTGAAGTGTGAAAACGCCAGCGCTGACTCTTGTCCATTTAGACTAAGACCCTCAGGATGGCGTCGCGCATCGAGGTCCTGAAGCGCGACAGCCACTGCATAGCGCATAGCAATGGCGCTGTAAGAGACTTTCTGTAGCAGAAGCACAGGGAAAGACCATGCGGCAGCCTTGGAGGTATGTACCAAGCAGAATCCATTCTGATAGTGTCCCAGAGCCTCATATTCCTCATGGCCAAGAGTGAGACTATCGTGGCCGAGAATCTCGGTCTGTGACAAACCCATGTGGCCAACAAGGGGCAGCGATCCGGGTGATCAGTGTGTCATGGTTTAGTCTATGGGTACTCCATAACTTGACAGGGATGAGGTCGACAATCCTGGAGAATGGGCCCATGCGGGAGTCGGTCACATACTGGCAGAGATAGAGGTTACTACATCGTCTCGTGGGAACTGAGACGATGTGGAATCGCTAGATAGATCATCCAAGATAGCCCAATCTGGTATATCTTGGCTGTTGCTCGTGATACTGCAGTCCTGGACAGTTGATCTACCTCTATCAGATAGGTAGGCGCTCATCACACTTGACATGCTTTGTCCTACAGGTTAGACAGCCTAAATTAATGACAGACGTGCATGGTCAGCATGACAACCTTGCCAAGGTTATCTCAGGATGAGGGTCGCTGGAGTGCGACTCCCATTTCCTCAATGTACCTAGTCTAGATCGCCCTTTGCTTCGTCGTTTCCCCACCTTAGTTATCTGTGCCGAACCATCGGGCATCGTTATCGTGGTGCTGAAAACTTCTGGGCTGTCGTCTCGCGTCTCTCGAGAAAGGTGGAGCAGTGATTGTTGACGACGACGACGACGACGACGACATCCAGGATACGGTATGTTGGCGTCCATCAGCGTCAAGTTAGGCACTGTGATCACTGACCAAGTTAAATTGTAGAAATTGGTTGGCCAGGAGTTCCCCTGGCTTAATAGTGCTTTTTACTTTGGATATCTTGGCGCCACATATCCCGTCTCCGTCCTTCCAGTCAAGCTCCCGATTGCCAAGGTCCTGGCAGCATCCATGTTAGCTCATATTCCCCACCACGGCGACCAAAGCTGATAATTGTCATACAGTCTGTTATGGGCGGTAGTTCTCGGCTGTCACGCTGCTGGCGAGAACTTCGCAGCCCTCTGCTCCCTGCGCGTACTCCTTGGTGCGTTTGAGGCCACTATCAGTCCCGGCTTCACGCTTATCACAGGACTCTGGTACAAACCGTCAGAGCACGCTAGGCGTCACAGCCTTTGGTTCGTCGGCAACGCTGTAGGATCGCTTATCGGCAGTCTCATTGTTTACGGCTGCACCTTCATCACTGGCGGGCCCCTCGCACCGTGGAGAGTAAGTATCCCTCTTCGACCTTGTATTGCCATGTCACGCTGACCAGACGTTATAGTGGTTATTCATCGTTCTCGGCATAGTAACAGCTGGCTAGGCTGTCGTCCTGTATATCTGGCTCCCAGACACGCCTGCAACAGCCAGATTTCTCAACCCAGCTCAGAGAGTCTGGGCGACGCAGAGGCCTCAGGTGGCTCAGAGGAGTTTCAAGACTAACCAATGGTCGAATGCACAGCTACTAGAGGCGATGCTAGATCCTAAGACGTGGTTTCAGTTCCTGGTCATTACTACGGTGTCCCTGAGTAATGGAGTCATCGCCAACGTAAGTCATACGCTCAGCTAACGCTTAACAAATCTACTATACGATATACTGGAACCCTGCTAACGCACGGGTCGCTCTTGCAGTTCAGCTCCCTAATCATCAGAGGCTTGAACTTTGACTCCCGACAGTCGCTCCTCCTAGGCATGCCTCTGGCTGCCTATAATGTGATCATCGTTCTCCTTTCCGCCTCACTGGCCGAAAGATTCCGCAAGTCTCGTCTTATTATTGCTACAGGTGCCTCGGCTCTTTCACTTGTTGGCACCATTTTGGTCCGTCAGCTGCCATCGTCAAACAGTGCTGGTCGATACATAGGGCTCATCCTTTGCGCCTCGTGCGCCAACGTATTCCCAATGATGCTGAGTCTCATCTCGAGTAACGTGGCCTGGTTTACCAAGAAATCAACAGTCAACGCTGTGTTCTTCCTTGGATACTGTGCTGGCAACATTGCTGGCCCACAGTTCTTCATTCCGACCGAAGCACCGAAATACAGTGTAAGAACATATCCTCACCGTCTCTAGTTCATTCTAATGCTGACTTGCGCCTGCGTCTGCCTGTAGACGGCTTTTACTGCCTTGTTTGTGATCTTCTGTATCCTCATTGGTCTGATTCTTGCCTTCAGGCAATATCTGGCCTGGGAGAACTCGAGGCGCGACAAAGCTCAGGGAGTGTATATTGATGCTGAGTCGCCAGAGAGGGATACCATGTCTGGTGCGATGATGGAGGCGACTGACGAGACGGACTTTGAGAATAAGAACTTCCGGTATTACCTCTAGGAATCACCCGACTACTAATAAATAAAGCCGTTCTTTGTTTCAAGTTTCATATGGCTAGTTAAACCCCGCTCCTCGAAGCAGCTAGAACATTATAAGGATCCCTTATCTACCTCAGACAAGAGCTTTTGGACATGTCCCAAATATGATAATACCGCTGCAAATAGGTGCGAATCGCAGGCATCTCATACGTGGCACGCATGTCTATCCACCACCTACATTCACGTGCCCTATTATACCACAAGTATAAGAGCGTAAGGGCTATCGGATCCTTGCCCTCAAGTAAAGATTTGAATTCGCCCCGCATCTTGGTTGAGACCTTTATAGCTTTGCCGAGTGTACCCTGGCCATCAGGTATTACTAGCAGTTCAGACAAGCCATGTGCAACCCTAAAATAAGGATTGTTATCTGCCGTAGATGTTTCTTCAAGCATACAAAGCTGTCTTATCTCCACTGGTACACCATTTGTCCCTTCGATGGGCAAGGGCTGATGCATTGTAATAAAGGTGTCAGCCATTGGCGTGAAGACACTTGTTGCTCGTAGAGGGTTTAGTAGTTGCCATAGTCTCATCTTTCTAGCTCCAAGTCGTAACCATTCAAGGTCAGAGGAGTCTGGCGGTCCTAGAGGCCAAGTTTCCTCCAAGGCAGACGTATTGATAGACGAGAAGGCTAGGATACTAAGCATACCAGCTGCGGCCCAGATAGGATCCTTGTTCTCTTCTTCGATAGGTTGGACCAACGATTTATTGAATAATGAAGTGCATTGAGACCAGTGATAGGTTTCGCAAAGTGATCGACGATGGGTTGGCGTTACTGTAAGGTAGCGATCATGGACAGCCGCCAAGGCCAACATACCATGTAACAAGGATGGACGCTGTAAGATATTCATAAGCTACTCAATTATTACTCCGGGTTTGTACTCACTTGAAAAGATATCCCCAGTAAATGGCTGTTGTGTGTCTCCACTGTCTCCAACCAGCCGAGAGAGTGTAGGGTTCTGCACCGGAAACGATTGAAAAGGCTTTGGTCATATGCATTGAGCATATAGAATGTTGTCTCATCTGCTGCCCATATAAAGTTACCCATAGACGACTGTGGTGATGGAAACATAAATTGCTTTGACGTGTTTTTCTCTATTTGTTCCTCGGGACGCGACTGGAAATCTGGTATGTTGAACCCGAAATTGCATTTAATGCCGTAAATCTGACACTTGACGCAAGACGGCCTCGACCCATCACACTAGGTCATCGATGCTAGGTCAACAAAAGTTTAGGAGGCAGAGAAAACTCCGCACTGACTTACCTTCACCTTCCTCAGCTTGCAGTTCCGACAACCGAATCGCGACTTTCGACCACGTCCGACTTTCCATCTTTCGGTGATTGGAATCGTTTCTGAACGCATAACTGAAAGATGTTTAATTGGTTGCTGGGCAGGCTCTCCTTCGCTGTCATCTCAGGGAAAGCTGGGTCATGAGGACGACGAGCCTGACATGAGCCATCCTATTGCGGCAGCTCGAGGGGCTTCTGAGCAGGTGTGTCTCGAATTTGCCAAGCAAGGCGTTCGAGCTAGTGTTTTTCGACTTCCTCCTACCACGCATGGAGCTGGAGGAGTTTCTGGGTTCATGGGCCCATTTGTGAACGTCGCACTTGAGAAGGGCGTCTCTGCATATGTTGGCGATGGCCAGAATCATTGGTGCGCTGGTCATCGTGAAGACGCAGCTAAGTTGTACCGTCTGGCTATCGAAAAGGCAGAGGCAGGTTCCGTTTTTCATGCTGTTGCCGAGGAGAGCGTGACAGTCAAGGATATTGCTACCGAAGTTGGCAAACAATTCGATATTCCTGTTATCAGCATTCCTCCAGAGAAGGTGCCGGAGCATTTTGGCTGGTTCCAATTCGGAGCTTTGGCTGACAACACTGCCTCCAGTGCAAAGACCAAAGAGGTGTTGGGCTGGAACCCTACAGGGCCCACGGTTCTAGAGGACATCGAAGCTGTAGTTGGCTTTGTGAAGTCTCACTCCGGCCAGTGGTAATACATTGTGTTGAATCAAGTTAAAGTCAGTCGATTTTAATCAGGTTCTCGGATTTTAAAGTCTTTTTATTGAGGTATCAAAATGCATTTTAACTCGGTAATAACTATATAACTATGTTAATTCTGTTGCCTTCTTTAATATTCAAAAAAGGACGACTTTTCAAGCTTGTATTATTTTTTTAACTGAATTGAAAACTATTTTATAGTTGAGATTAAGAAAGGTAACCGTAGAAGGTTTCTACCTAAAAATAGAGGGATGGCCTGGCTTGCCTGCTTAATGACCTCAACCAAGTAGCCGTGTTGCGTGACATAGCGTAGGTAAGCGTTAACAATTTCAGCCCTCAGCCACAGGTCTCGACTACAAATACTTCGAGGCAATATAGCCGGGGCATTGTTCACTGTATATGACACCAGAGGAAAACATCGTTTCATAGAAAGAGTGAACCAGAAATCTATAACCGCATGTTATTTTATGCCTATCTATATCAAGGCGACTAACTCGTGGCTACTGAAACAATCATGCGTGTAGCCAAAAGCTTGGGCAGCTTCCCTTTGGACGCAGCCACCACTGGAGAGTATTGAGAAGGTAGATGAGGAGGGTTATGCGGCTTAAAACTCTTATGGAATAGCTCAGGAAGAAGAAATTCCAAGGCTCGTTATGCTTCCATTCCATACTAGCGACGCGTATTCCGCAAATACCACCATAAACGGTGCCGAGGCGTTGGCCTGAATTCGGGTGTCGGCTTCTGGACAATCTGGCGGGACCGACATGAGATGGCCAACAGCCCTCATGCAACACTCCGATCTTCCATAATAACCTCGATGCAAGAGGTGCGTCAAGTTTCCAATGGTGGCGGCGTAATATTTCAGCTGTGGTGACGCTAATCATTCCCTCGTGTCCTCACCGCAGATAACTGAAACAAGGTCTCAGACTAGTTAACCTCCGATGTGACACTCTCTTCTTGTACCCGCTCGAGTTAGTTATCCCAAGCCATCGGTATCGATAACGTGGATGGTAAGGATATCCCAAGTTAATAGCGTCAAGGCGTCCGCGTCTTCGTAAAGACCCATGCAAGGGATATGCATTTGAACCCAACGGGTGGCGACATGTTCGCATAACCCACGTGTAGCTGGAAGCAAGACAACGGCACAGGATGCGCGGCGTGAGACTGGTAAGACATTTTGGTTCCTTGGGGGTGTTAAAACAATCTCGGAAATCTCCTTGTAATAGGACGAACGTTGGCCATGACGATTGTGAACAAGCACATGAGTTCATTGCCGGTTTAGGTTTACAAAAGGATTGCACATGAAACAACTTGTCTTTGCTATTGTTTGTGGCCTTTCTGCTACCAGGACACGGACAAGGTTGAGTAGTGGCTGAATTCCAGCAGAGGTGTCAGAATGGACCTTCACGGCAGAGTAGCGCGCCATGGCTTGCCAATATTTCTGATCTGTCCCATTCAAGCCAATCAGCTGTGAGAAGAGAAAGACAGAGATGGTGTGATTGAAGTCTAAATTGGCTGAATCTACAAAGTCGTTCTTTCTGTAGGGCTCTGCTTCCCAGCTTGACAATACGTCTCATCCCAGTCGACTAAACTTAAATATCGTTATCAGGCCCTATCAGATCCAAACGAAAAGCTCAACCTTTTGGTCGTTAAGGAACCTCCAATCAAAGACATATTCAGCACCAATCATGACCCTTAAGAATCACTGCAACGCCGAGTGCAAAGGCCCTTTCAGAGTTTGGGAAGCAGTTCTGAATAAAATTCTAATATTCTTTACCTCACAGTGCTGCGCTTGTGGCAAGAAGATTGGTCATACACACCATATATATCCTGACCGGTCCAATATTCAGCCCTCTACCAAACTCTCTCCATGTCAGACGGTTCGTATAAGTCGTCTTGTCCATCCCCAATCATACACTAATCATAGCGCAAGCTCCATAGCAGGAGCACTGAGGACAGGACCATGGTATTACAAGAACTACGGACCAAGTCCATGTCGCCCGTCGTATGTAGCGGAGACCAAATGACTCGAGAACCAAAACCCCTATCGCCTGAGCTTTGGACTCCATCGACACAACCTGTTACGATCCCCAAACCATCGCGGAATATTCCTGAGCCCAGCAGTCAGCCTCTATGGTGTGATAGCTATAAGACTCCTTGTCCCGATTATTTAAGCGCTGACAGGGCTCCAACTTCTAGGGACCTTGACGCGGCCTGCTGGGATATCCATCCACTTTTTGAGAGTACTTGGGATGTAGAAGGATGTCAACGTATGTTTCCATCCTGAACTATGTCATATACGAATTTAACGCGCCTTAATAGTACACCACTACGCGACTGATCTGCAAAAGAGGCTCGAACGAGGGCATTGGGAGGATACCAGAAGGGACAGTGAAACTTTCTTTCTTGAGGACCATACCAATTAGTATCAAAAATTAAAAAATTAGCTTTGGAATCTCAACACATTCTCCCATTCCGCCTTGTATATTAGGATTATTTGATATTTGCTGTCTTGGCCTGGGTTCATGTCGTAAGCAATAGAATTTACTCACAGCTTATATTTTGGTACAAGGGTCAGTCAAAATCCAGGATCTTGCCTTGAATGCCAATAGTCTTCGCAAGATGTAGATATTGGTTTTAGGATCTGTATAAGTTCGTGTTAAACCGAGCCAACATACTGAGTATACTCTCCACGGTTCTAGATAACACCGAAGTTGTAGTTGTGTACTGGCTAAACACTCGCCCCGGTCTCTACCGACGATACATACCGCATTCAGATCATGGACCTCAATAGAAAATAAGATATTTATACGCTGAAACGCCTTGTTAGTTATCATAATTGTATTCTGGTTCTGGCTGGAAAAAGAGCCAATAATTAATCATTTTTGTGACTTGCATTCTGATCTACATTGCATTCGAGCGTCGTGTTCTGCATGTAGAGGCAAGATTAGCCTGATAAGATATCTCATCGTGGCGCTCCAGCTGATGACATTTTGAGGCCCGCCAGTAAGCCCCCGCTCAAGTACGATCAATAATATTGAGTCTGGCAAGCCACACCTGCCGGAAATAAATCCCGTACGCAAACGATTATGATAGCTCACACGCTTAAAACGGGTGCATGGTAGAATGGCATTATGAAATACATACCTGCCTCGTGTCTAAGCATACGGACTTGAAACTAGGCTCCAGCTTATCTGTTCCTATGCTTTGTTTTCCATACAGGCCCCAACATGGCTTTTATTTTAGAAATTTACACCCTTCCCATCCTCATTTTCTTCCTTGAGATATTGGTGTACGTTGAGAACTTATGGTACGAGGCTATTTGGTCCCGGTGGCAGCCTTCTCGTACTACTACTCTCGATAAGCTCATTATGCACAAAGAGGATGAAATATGGCATGCGATGATCTATGGCAACAACGGAGATGTCCGAAAGATCTTTGAGGGTCTCACAAATACCCCAGAGGAGCGTGGGACACCTTGGCATTCTGTCTCAGACAATGGCGGACTAACTGTCTCGCCGAGAAACCCTACGGTAGTTTCCACGGCGGGGGTGATAGAGGCCGGTGTAGTATTCCGTCCCCCAAAAACAAAAATTCAGAAAGCAATTGAGAAGGCGGTCTGGAGTGGCAGCCTGAGATCCGACATAACGGTACAAGCCCATCTCGTAACCATTGCAGATCAATTGGCAAACTCAAGGCGGAGGTTAAGCAAAAAGGAAATCAAGAGAACAAAAGAAACGTTTTTCGGCAAGTTTCGATCTTATGGATGGCCATCCATCAAGGCCACAAGTCAGATGTGGACTACTTACTCACAGAGCGCAATCAAAAACTTGATATGGTGAATACGTTTCAGCAAATAACCGTTCTTCAACAGGCGGTATCAAAAGGAGAGTGCGATCTTGTGCGGAACATCCTCGAAAACAGCTCGTTCACATCACCAGAGAAATACATCAATTCTGGTGACTACCGTTCCAGGACTGCATTACACAATCTTGTATGCGCGTCAGTGAGACCGCTATCGCCCCCTGATTCTGTCGAACTAGATGATACCCTCAAAATATTCGGTTTATTGTCAGAGTATGGTGCAAATGTTAACGCTTTGGATGGGTCTTTTATGACTCCGCTTCATTCGCTGTTATCAGCAGCCCTCGGGCTTAAATTTTGGACAGACATGGGACGTGAATATACGCCCCTTATTCCTCTTCTAGATAGCCTCTTGTTGGCTGGGGCAGAAGTTCAAACGAAAGATAAGAAAGGTATGTAAGCTGAATTCTGACTACCTCATTGTAGGGTTTGTTTATTTATACCGCCGCATATTCTAATACCATATACAGGGAATTCACCTCTTCATATCGCCTGTGAACTACAAAATCATGAAGCGATTGAGAAGTTGGTCCTCCACGGCGCGGATCCAGAAACTCTAAATCGTGATAGGAAGACCCCTAGACGGATTTTCCATGATATGCAGGGTGCAGACAAAGATTTCTGGCGGCGCATGACTATACTATCCCTAAAAAGGCAAAATGTTGGTGCAGACGTCTACGCTCCATCGAGGAAGCTTTCACAAAGCCGCGACAGAATTACAAAGGCAAGGATGGCTGTCTGCGAAAAGTCCCCAGTCCATCTTCAATACCAAAAGAATGATTCTGCTACTGAGAGCAGTAATCCCTTGCATTGGATGGCCGGAGACATTTCAGTATCCGAAGTTCTTTATTCCGAAAATTTATCAATGGGCACTACGTTCCTGGCTAAATGTGACAAGGAATGTCAATGCGCGTGCAACGATCTCTTTCAACGGCCCAGAGAAGTAGATCAGACAGCTGAAGATAACCTTGAGCAGGGCTCTACAGCAATGAAGTCAACCGCAGCCGATAGCAGTGTCACACTGGCCAAGGATGTATGGAGATGGGTAAACTTCCCTGCAAATAATGTGAGATATTGCCACGGGGATAGTCTATTTTCAAGTGCTTGGCTGACATGCTTCTTCTCTTTCCCTCACAGATCACATGGATTATAGTAAGTTAATATATAATCAGGTTCCAGATTCTACCTCATTATTTTACTGACAAATTATTTAATAATTAAGGAGTTTATTGAAAACAATTTCAACATCGACGTTGCTACTTGGAACTTCTTCAAAAAGTACGTGAAGATCCATAACACGAGAAACACTGGTCCTCAGATCAGGACACCGCATGCTTATGTGAGTCGATGACATGTGTTATTTACAGTTGAGGCTCGTGGCTGAGAGCTTAAATCAGCAGACAGAACTTAGTGAGTCGATGACTTTTGAATTTTCATCTCAGAATCAACGTATCTCAACATCTCCGCTCGGGATGATGTAAATACAGCGTGATGTTAACAACAAAATAGAGGATGAGCCAAGATCTAGCTAAGTCGTCGAAGAATGACGATGGTGAAAACACGCAAGCCAATTCTATGGTATCTCTTGCGGTACGTCATTGCATTGCGGCCAAGATAAATTTATTAACGAGGCTACAAAAAGATTCCGTTTATAGGTATTGAGGTGCAGTCTGAGGATCCTTCTACTGCAACACAGGATGAACAGGCCTACCCTCCCTTTACCGTGTTAAATGGAGTACAGATGCCACAGACATTAGACCAAACTTCATTCAATGCCGAGAGCCAATCAAAATTGCGATGCAAGGAGAAGATTCAGCTCTGCGCGATACATATTCCTTTCGTTTTTAGACACAGAGATGCTGTCTAGATAAGCTACTACTTATATACATTATATTAATGAATGATATAAGGTCGCCTTCCCGCTGGCCTTGAACCTCAGGTCCCCCATAGGATCTCACCACGGAGGAAACGATTATATAAATGTCTCGGTGATACTGACCACCAGGACCTGCCCCCTCAGCCCCTACGTCACCGAACGGCTATGAAATGCCTAATTGAGCCGCACAGCTGACACCGTCTTACCGCCAAGACACCATGATCTCCTGCTGCAAGATCCTAATGTATGCTTCTCCTCAGCTTTAAAACTCCACGTTATGTGATTTGTAAGTTAGAAACGTAATAAATCTCATTGGGTATGGGAGGTAGGCTCCAAGAAAGGTAATCGAAGCCTTTATCCGGCGGTTTCTCTACCATGATGTGATGAATCCTTCGTCATCTTAGAACGCCATAAGCTTACGTAGGATATCTCATGACTTGGACTTGCGGGGCAGTAAGCAATATTGTGAATCATCACAGTTCATTCCTTCGTGGAGAAGAACTGATATTGCTCCGTTGACCAGGTCTTCAGAATACCTGATTTAGTATAAATGCAATGATTAGCTCATTACCTGCTATTCCCGTCTGCTCAGATAGAATTTAGTTGGATCAAACCTCTCAGTTAGGATGAAGAATCTTCAGTATTGTCTCTATACATCTCTCTTCGTGGGGAGCTCCTTCGCAGCCCGCGGAGGCCACTGTCCACCGCTTGGCCCTGTCCTCCCTGCCCCTATCCGCCCTTCCACCCATTCTTCAGTCAAGTCAGCAGTAGCTGCTATTCAAGCAAGACTTGAAGAAGAGACAGCTCCCTACAATCTGTCTTCCATAGCAGTTGCCGTAAAATCAACCTACGAAGATGAGTACATGCTCGAATTTGCGAGTACACCTCCAAAGGTTGACCCTCGTGGAGTCGATAAGGTAGACTCCGATACTGTCTTTCGCTTGGCCAGTCTGTCAAAGGTTTTCCCTGTACTGGCCTTGTTGAAACTTCATAAGGTTGACCTTGATGACCCTGTCACAAAGTATGTTCCGGAGCTTCGAGCATTGAACAAACAGGTTCGAAAGCAAGACGCTGTCTGGGCAGTTGACTGGGATCAAGTCACCATCGGGGCATTGGCTTCTCACATTGGTGGTATACCAGCTGACTGTGAGTATTTTCTTGACCAAGAACGTATATGGTGCTAATAAGTCCAGTGGTAACTGATGTCGAGCCTTATGGAGACTGGACGAAGCTTGGCTACCCGCCACCTGACCCATCCAAAAGCCTCAACTGCTCTGGTCTTTTGGGTCTCCCCGAGTGCACCAAAGAAGGTAAGATCTGACAGCTCGTCGTCGTTGAAAACTGCTGACATTGATAGACTTCTTTGAACGATTCGGCGAGAGGCCGCCTGTTTACGCACCCTACGCTGTGAACCCGGTTTACTCCAACGTAGGATTCGCTATAATGGGATGGGTTATTGAGAATGTCAGTGGCATGCCCTCCGGGGAGTTCATCAAGAGAGAGATCTGGGATCCTACCGGAATGAAACACACATTTAATTCCAAGCCCGATGACTCCTTGGGATTCATGCCTCTTGATGATGAGTGGTGGAATGCAACACTTGGCTATGGGGATCCGTAAGTTCACCTAGTTATTATCTGTCGACTAGAACACTAACCAGTTTTACTAGTGCCGGGGAATATTACTCTTCCATCAACGATATAATGGCTTTTGGGGATGCTATCCTCAAGAACAAGCTTCTCAGTCCCGCTGAAACAAGAAAGTGGTTGAAGCCTGCCACGAGCACCTCATCAAGAGGCATCCTGCTTGGAGAACCCTGGGAAATATTCCGTGCCGACAACATCACCAAAGACGGCCGCCTCATTGAATTCTACACCAAAGCCGGTGACATCACCACGTATCACTCACTCATGGTGCTGATCCCAGACTACAACCTTACCGTCACCCTTTTCAACGCCGGCCCTGAAGTCAGCGGTGGTCTTCTACAAACTCTCTTCACGGAAATTGTAAAGGAATTACTTCCCGCCGTGGAAGAAGCTGGCAAGGATGAAGCAGCCAAGATCTACGGTGGCACATACAGCGATACCAAGACAAACTCAACGCTCACTCTCTCAGTCGATGATGAGCCTGGATTTCGTATCACGAATTGGACAGTCAGAGGCGTTGACATTGCAGGCACGTATCTCAGCATCGGACTGCCGCCAACATTTCCAACGCCCCCTGGAGAAGTCCGCTTCCGTTTGTATCCTACTGGCCTTAAGAGTGATACAGAGTCATCTTGGCGAATGATGTTCACTGCTGGGTCTGAGGAGGATAACGAGGAAGCGAATGCGCTCTTGGCCTGGCCTGATGGAAACTGCAACACTTGGGCGTCTTTGGATCGCATTGTGTATCAGCTTTTGTCACATGATCATTTCGTGTTTACGGAGTCTGGGAGGGGCAGTGATAGGAAGGCTGAGAAGCTTGAGCTTGTTGGTTATAGGGTTGAGTTGCAGAGGGATGACTGATATGGTACAAGTCATGAGTAGAGTTGGGTATGAACTCAGGCAAAAAGAGACTGGCAAAACGACTTGATGCTTAGCCAAATAGTTTTGGCCTTTATGGTCACACATCTGAAGCGATGAAGCTATTTCGTATATGTATACGGATGACGTTAAGAAAGTGCTATCTGCTGTGGCTGGTCTGCTTTTATTTTTCATCCATTCATTTGTCTGGATGAGCTGATAACCTCTTTTGCAGCTTTGCTTCCTCGTGCATCCTGCTGCCATCAACGATTCTTCCACTAAGAAGATGGATAGTCAACTTCGATAGGCTGAGAAGGCACCAGCGTAGCCAGCGACAAATGCGGCCAAGTCAACCCATTAAAATTAAGGTTAACAGTCTGCGAGTACTGAATCTGTGTATAAGTCACAGGAATGGTCTTGGGGCCGGTAACAGGACCAGGAGGCGTGACAGAGAATGTCGGCAGCGGAGGAGTTGTCTTGCCCTGGATCGGCTTATAGGCTGGCTGCAGAAGAAGAGCCTTTCCAGGAGTGTAGTCCTGGACTGTAATCTCAGACTTGATGGTCTCAACCCAGAATGTAGATTCCATCTGCACGGCGTCTGCATTAGGACCTTGGCCACTTGCGCCGACGAGGAAAGCGATGTTGGCTGTGCCGCCGCCGGGGGTTGGAGCGAACTGGGTAGAGACCGTGAAAGTGTTGGTCTCTGTGATGTTGAGCTGACTGTTGATGTCGAGAAGGATTTGGATTGGGTTGTCAAGAATAGCTTGGGTGATAGTGCCTTGCTCGATGAAGAGACTGAGATCTTGAGGCAGACGGGCTGTGTTGTTGAGGGTGGCCGTCTGGCTGGGCTTGACCTGGGTATCACCCGGGTTTCCAATCACAAACGGATTGATTAGCCGGGGGCTAATTTGCGGTGGTCCTTCAGTTACGTCGGGAGGGGCACCCTGAGCATTGATGGTAGTTCCATGAGGAATAGATCCAAGGCGGACAAGCGTGTTCCCCTCCACGGGATTGTTATTAGTCTGAGGGACGTTCAACCAAAAGCCAGTCTCAGTGTGAATACCCGTCTTGGGACCATCACCTCTGCCCGTAGCAGTGTTGGTAACATCATTCACAGTCTGAAGATACGTGACACCATTGATGACAATATCATTCTGCTGCTCGAGACCACGATTGGGAACTTTTCCCAAGGGCTTAGAGAATACGAGATCCTCTTGTGTCAAATTAAGTTCGAGAACTGAGACATTGGGAGGGGACGGAGGGGCAGGGAGGACGGGATTGGTGAAGGTGGTAGTAGTGGGGGCAACGGAGTTTGGTCGGAAGATGTTGTTGAAGCCAGTTCCGGTCCAGGCTCCGGTGAAGCTGCTCAAGATACCCAGAGGAGGATCGGGGTCATCTCTTGGGGGAGGAGGGGTAGGATCAAAGTTGACTTCGTCGTATTGGAAGTCTACGCCGAGGTGAATACCAGCACGCGACGATTCTTTGGCAGGGGCCATTGTGCGCGCCGTGTAATTTGAAGTGTATCTGAATGTATTGGGATTCTTGGACTTCTTGGCGAGAAATATGGATTTTGTGTAGGAAACACTCAGTGATCTTATATTCGCAGAGAACTAGTTACTCATCCGCACTTTGCCGGTCAACCGGGTTCGACCAATACCAATACCTATTCAATTCACTTCACATGCCTCGTCGTAGACGAACTATGCTACAACAGTACAAGCCTACCTCAAAAAACGACTGAACGCAGTAAGGTCCTTGCTCCGTTGCCATACCACCCAGTGGCAATGTTTACATTACAAAGACAAATACACTTCCAACGTGACGCGGCAGAAACACGCTAACATCTCCACATATCTCAACTCGGACGATCGTCCAATATCAACGTTCAGTGGCTGACTGAAAACGGTCTCAGTTTGCCCTCCCGTCCAGTAAGCACCGTCGAATTGGCAAGCTGAACACCTGTGGCTTACCGGCATGGCACAACTTCCCCGCAGCCAAGAATGAGGGCTGGATTGGTGACTGGCCGCGGCCCGTCCCGGTGAGGTCTAGATTGGTCGTTTCTTAGTGCGCTTTACCGTGTTGGTCTATCACATACTTGCAATGAAACGGGCACTCACCCGGTTTTTTGGTTGTAAATATTGGTGTTTTATTGGCATTTGAGATGGGAGCTGAAAATATTGGAATGCAGATATCCATTTGGAGATGAGGCCTACATCTTGGGCTTTCAGCTGGATGATTTGGCGGCCTGTGCGATATTTCACATGTTGAAGTGGCCTTTCATGAAGGCTCGGGCAATTGGTATAAGAACAGACTACAAACCAGCTATCGTCGTTCCGCATTCCCCATAAATCCAATAGTTCAAGGTTCTTCTACCATATCTATAACTATCACTACCAAAATGGAGCCCTCTTTCCAAGGCAACCAATTCTTCCCTGGCACAGCTGCCTACAAGCGTGCCAATAACATATACGCTACCTCTACCTACGGTGTGAGCCGCGACATGAACCCCGCCGAGATCCTCCAACCAGCTAGTGTCGAGGACATCCAACAAGTCGTCAAAGCCGCTGCCAAAATGGGCAAGCCCCTCGCCATCAGATCAGGGGGTCATCAATACAGCGGTGCATCTTCAACTGGCTCCCAGGGTATCCAGCTAGACTTGAAGCCTACCTTTCGCCGCCCCAATATTGATCTTAACATCCTCAGGGAAAATGGCAAGGTGTACCTGCGGTCTAGTGTTAGCTGGCAACTCACCGAGATCTTTGACTTTCTCAAAGATAACGGCGTGTTCATGCCGACTGGCCAGTGCTCTACTGTCTGTCTTGGCGGGCACGTTCAGACCGGCGGTTACGGCATGCTTGCGCGATCATTCGGTCTTCTTGGAGACTGGGTTCGTGAACTTGAGATCGTCGACTACAATGGAGACGTAGTCAAAGTCACCAAAGACACTCACCCAGATCTCTTCTACGGTTTTCTCGGCGGCAGTCCCGGCAACCTTGGTGTCTTGACGCACTTCAAGATCGAAGTCCAGGATGACAAGAATCATCAGGGCTCCAAGGGCCTTTGGGTTGGTTTTGCTTACAAGGAGGAGACACTTAAGGCTCTACTTGATATCCTCGTGCAGAAGGGAGAAGATCCCAAGTTTCCTCGTGGCTACGACTTTACTGTCAATATTGTTAGCAGGCAGGCTAATCTTCTGGATCTTTTTCCCGGTTCTGAGGACGAGCTGAAGCAGAAACTGCCGGATAGTGTTCATGATGGAAAGGACAACATTGCCGATCTTCTCAAGTTCAAGTACGCAATGATTGTCGTTTACGCACAATGGGTCAATCTCAATGAAGAACCATATTCACCCGAGCTCTTTACCCAGATCAAGAACGTACCCAATGAGTTCAAGATTGTCAAAGAGGCTCCTGAAGGCACCCCGATGTCTGTCATCGCCTCCATGTGGCTATTCGGCAGCCCTCGCGAGTTTCCCTACCCCTACGACAAGCGCACCAACAGCACCACCTCAACCGACCTCTCCAAAACAGGTTGGTCATCTTGGTTTGCCGGCCGTATCAACGAGGTCATCAAAGACAAGCACAATGGTCTCTGGGTCTCATCCCAACTCCAAGTCTACGGCGGCGAACATTCCATGTTTCGCCAAAATGCAGGCAATGGTACAGCGTACTGCTTCCGAGATGCTACCTTTGGAGGAACTTGGGATGTGTTCTATCAGGGTACAAAGGAAGCAGCTGACAAGTGGCAGGCGGTGAATGATGAAGGGAGAGCGAAGTACTTTAGCAAGGCGGATCGACGGGTTCTCTGGGGTTCGTATGGTGATTGGAACATGAAGGATGTTTGGCAGTTTTATTACGATCCGGAGACGTATAAGAAGATGCAGAAGATCAGGCAGACGTATGATCCGAAGGGGACTTTTACGGCGAACCCTTTCTGCGTGGAGGCTTTGAAGTAGGCAACGGGTACAAGAGACTTGGACCTCCCAAAAAGCACGCTTGCTATATATTTTGATACTTTTGAAGTTAATCAGAAAGAATTATTAGTTATAGTGTTTCATCACGTTCTATCTTCTGTATTTTGGAAATGGGCGCGCATTCATGTCTTTAAATCTCTATCTCAATCATAAGGAGACGCTTAAGCTCCTGGAACTATTTATAGGCAAAACTGGCCCGAAAACGTTTCGGGAATTTATAAGCTTATCCTGGCATTGGGCTGGATAACATGAGCCCTGTTAGTCAAACGATGGCACGACACGCTCTTCTCCATATGCGACGTCATTGGGTCACCTAGAGGGTCAAGGTAAGAATCCTTCAGGCACTTTGAAGACCCTGCAAGGCAGACTAGAGCGAAATCTCGGTTAGACTCCCGTCAGCTAAATGCTCTGCCTCTTGTTGGGGCACGTTTAGTGGGCATGCGGCGATCCTTCGAGTGGCTAAGCCCCCACCATCGGGGCTCAGCTGTCAATCATTGTTGGAACCAACACGAGAGCCTTGGTATTTATTCCAACGTTAGTGTCTGCATACTTGAAATTTTACTCGTATCGTTGTTTCCGCGTTATATCACCAATATGTCACCTATTTCTGAACCACAACCAGCTGCCCAACCCGCCGGTGCGAAGGCTTCTCAGCCTGTGCAAATGTCTCAGCCAAGAACGCAACAGCCTATGAGTATGTGCTTTATCTCAATTGTGAGGTACTCGAAGGCTGATTCACATCTTGATATAGAATTCCAACGACCGCAAGATCCTAGAGCCGATCGCAGACGCCCTCGTGATGATATAGAGCGTGATAGATGCTGTCGCGGTCTAAACTGCACATCGGGCATTTATATGGTCCCCTGCGCGTGCACACTGTGCTGAATAATGACTCCATGTGGGCGTCGAATGGAGCGCTAAGGATGGAGGCACTTATGATGAGGCTATATGAAATGGTGTTCTAGGCTAATGTATATACCTGCAGTCTAAGCACGGGGCCCATGCGTATCAACAAATAGGCACTGTAGATAGGAATGGTCGAGATTAAACAAAAAGTAATATATAGCCTATGGCTTTCGTTACACGGCGCCAGTACGGTAGAACTTCCTAACAGCCAACTACAGTATAGTAATCCCATAGGAAGTCAGGCCCAATGCAGATGTCCTCAAGGGTCGCATCATAAAACTGCTGCGGTACGCCAGAATTGCAATCGCCCTCGTTGGCATACAGATCAATTTGGCAGTTACCCAAATCTTCAAGCAAGAACCCTCTATGCGGGTTAGGAATGCTTTCACAGCCTGGGCTAGCATTAGCCATTATACTACTGGCAGAATCGCTCGGGGCAAGTACCTTGATTACCATCTCCCCGAAGGTCACCAGACGGAGTTGACTCGCAGTCGCCGTCACCATAAATGGTGAACGTCCAAGCATTAGCCGCTGTTGCCATCAGCAGCAGCGTCATCTTGCGAGTGAGCATCATCATTCTTGCTTGGCGGAATACGTGCTCGGACACTGATCAGGTCGTCTTTGTACGCCGGGTCCTTTTCAAGACGTCTAGAACTGGCGGCGTGGAGGAGAGCTTGGCGGAAGACGGGTACGTCTATCTTGTTGGGGATATCAATGATGATATCTGTTTTCCACTGGTCGCCGTAGATCAAGTAGTGGATTGGAAAGGGGGCATCAGCTGCGTGATCGGCTTCGTACTGTTCAAAGACGATGTCGCGCCAGGTCTTGTTGAGGTTTCTGGATGTCATGCTGGAGTAGAGGGATTGTTGGAGAGCGGGATAAGCTGGATATTTATGTTCTTCACACTCTTTGGTCTTGCCTAGACTCTGGGTTGTTGTCTCTTTTCTTGAAAGCTGCAGTTCAATGCTGGTTATCCAAGACAGGTTGAAATAGGTAAACTCCGAGCTGACTGTCAATGCGCAGCGCCAAGTGTAGATCAAAGCGGTTATTGTGTTGGCCGTTGAACACGAAGTCGCAAGTTTAAACACGATTGGTAGGTTGGATCAAAGGAAGTTGAGTTGTCGTGTTGGTTGTTGAACGCAGATCGAGATGGCCAAGTTTCAGTTGGTTGTAGCATCAGCAAATGCGGGGTCAGCACCATATCTATGCCTCAGGTTTAGGGAGATGACATCGGTGATCAAATAGAGCGGGTGGTACATAGTAAGTTAGTATAGTGCGTCGGGGAATTAGTTGTGCATTCCGGGACTGTCCTGAGTATCTTTACCTTGTGGTGCATACCATTTCTCACAGTATGAGAGGTCTGTTACGTGGATACTGACCAGGATCTTGTGATGAAAATAAGTCACTGCAGGCGATCAGCGCCAAGGACTCTCAAAAGAGAAGTAGCCGGAGCGGGAGAAGCTGAGTTTAACAAAAGGCTTCCTATCAAGGTGTGAAATAGACGATCTCGGTTGATGGTAACCGTCCGGAGCTGAAATAAATAAACCTGGCATGCATCTGGGTCGGCAACCTCACGCCATCAAATAGCCCAATCTGACATCTCTCTATCCTGTGGTCATGAATGACTCTTAAGGCCCCAAATTACTGTCTGAAATGGATCGGCAGCGCGCTGATCAGTCCGCATTGAAAACTCGTATTCAGCCAACAGCATGCATCAGGTCAGAAGACTTTAGTTAATTCAGTCATCCGCAGCGGAGTAGAACTGGGTTGCATTAGGTCTAGGCCCTGAGTCATACTCAATAGCAAGACTGCAAATTGTCTTGCTTAGATGGCTGCCATTGACGAAATATCTGATCTCAGCCACTACCTAACTACTTACCGCATTGGGTGACGGACTTACTCGTATATGTAATTACTCGAACATTATACATCTCCCAAAGTTCTGTAATCCTGAACGTAAATTGCTTAGGTAGCGCCTCTAGTCACATTTCTCACAGCAGCTTTCAGAATATCATGGGAATAGCCTATTGACCACAACACAATTGGGTGTCCTTACATTTTTTATGTCATACCAGACCTGAGACATGCTGGGTGCTAACAGGAAGGTTGTTGTGTGTGTGTTTGTGGAGGTAGTACGTTCACCTGACTATGAGTATGACGAATTATGGAGTGATGTGATTAGAGGCGGCGCAGGCATCGAGACTGCATGAGCTGACAGGGTTTAGTGCTAGTAAAGACTGGAGGGTATAGGATGCGCTTTTCCGCGTACTGGGAACCTATTCCCAACCTCTCTAACACTTAGTAGCTTTGTATCATGTAGGCTGTCGTAGAACCCAGGCGGACGTTGAAGCTCAGCGGCACCGATGGGGACAATCTGCTCGAGACCGACCGGCAAAAGTAACTTACTCGGCCCATCTCATTGGGTCTTTGTTCAATATATGAGCTGGCTGCAGGCAACACTGTATGGACACGAAATAGTACGGTATCCGGTAGAAAGAAATGGAGGTTCAAAGAAGCAGGGCCAGGTAAGGGCCAAATGACATTCACTAATTGCATCGCAGGTACCTATCCAGACTATGTTTTCCACTCTGACCGCGAGAAATATACCCCGAGGACAATCAATGCGCTCTCATATGCAGGGAGTGATCTGAAGAAAGTAACGAGAAGATACACTGGCTAATGGAAAACGTCTAGATGTTGCCGAAAATATTTACAAGGGTTTGCCACGACAAGAACACCAACGACTTTGCATTGATGCATTGACCAGAGTAACATTGTAGAGCGTAACCACCAGAATCAACTGCATTATGTGAAGACGATGTGTGTCTAGCTTACCCGGCTTGGGATATGCTTAGGGCCTGCTTAAGGCCTGCCTAGGTTAAAGAAGTAACTACTTGAAATCGTAGATGGGAATACTTTGAATCGATATTTTCATTCCACATTAGACTGTATAATTATTAATATTCAACTTCATATCCTTTCAGGCGTTTTCCCCTCCATTTTCCCTTGGAGGTAATTAGTAATAAGGCCATGATTTCGTGAACGCAACGAGATATCAATTAGCTTCAAAAAAGCAAAACCATGGCTCGGGCCAATTATTACCCGCCGTAGCCTGGCGTCAAATTACTGAACCCCTCCCAACTTCACGCTTGCTCGGCCTCAGGGCTCTTCTAGACAGTTAAACATCAGCATGTCGCAAATTAGCCCTCGCCCTGAACCACCAGTAGTCGAAAGAAATGGCTTTTCACTGACCAAGGAACGATTTTGCGCCAGCATCGGAAATGTCGAACGCGTCAGTGGGAGCCGGCTGCGCGAGCTATTTTGGCCAGAGACTCTACGATTGAAAAGAGACCAGAAAAAGGCAAGCGATGACGCTCGAGAGATGTTCAAGAAAAAAGGATTTTTTGCAGGGCAGCTGAGACATTACGGTATCAGTTTTCATCCGAGGAAGACAAAAGTCGGAGAATTGAAAGAGCTTCTGATGAATGCAGTCGCTCAAGGACAGGTCAGTCAGTTAATTCTTTGCCGGTTCCAGTGATCTAATGCTTGCCAGTGCGATCATGTTCCACAGTCTGTATTGTCGCTTAGACAGTCAATGGAACAAGCTCTACACCCTTTGCATGAGAAGTGGGAAAAAGTCGTGCAAGAATGGGACGCAAACGACAGACGCAAAAGACTAGAGGAACTGAACAAATGTAAAACTCCAGGCGAGAAAGCAAACTATGATCTGGACCTCTTTCTTGAACACTACTTCACCACCAATGGTCAGCCTGATCATCACAAAACACCAGACCCGTTGTCGTTGGAGGGATTTGATGACAGGCTTGGCCTGCATCTCAAGGCTGGAGAAGTTCCTGGATTGTACACAAAGAGTGGAGGCCCTAAGGATAACCGAACGCTTTGCATCGGGTGGAATATAAGAGCTGTGGATACACTAGCGGCGTCGATAAACGCGCGCGCTCTTGAAGCAGAGAAGCATGAGAGGGAGAAGAAGTGGACGCAAGCTATGGAAGCGCACGAACAGTTCGTGTCGACCCTCAAACCACCTCCACCAAACCGAGGCCGAAAGTCAAACGCGCGTTTTGATCTTGAGAAATGCCAGGGGTCATATATCATCAAGTGCGATCCTGTTACCGATGGCTGGAAGCATCTCAATTCGCACATACTCACCATGAACATCTTCCCAGGCGAAGGGGATAGTCTAAGAGCCAACTTTGATTTCGGCATAATTGCTGGAGCTATGTTTCTTTCGAATCATGAAGACACCTTGGACGATCTAGTTGGATGTGATGATGGTTCGGCAACAGAGGATAGTGATGACTCCGATGATGAGGGGGGGACGAAAAAGGGCCGCAAGAGAAGCATGAAGAAAGAGGCCAAGGGTGCGAACAGAGGCCGCCCCGCAAAGAAGAAGAAAATCGCGACTTCGCTGTCCCGTCGTGTCTTTTATCGATTGCGTGGAAAGGAAACTGGAGAAGGCGAGATTCTGCCTGACGCAGAGGCTGGAGAGATCGACTTCCTCAGCAACGACTGTACCAAGTTCTCTGGTGTTGCATATGAATTCCCCTACGTTGGGAGTAGCGTTGAGTTCAGTGGCTACAAGATATCCAACACACCTAAAGGTTTCCCGAAAATTTGGAATGATTATTCTGAAGGGGCTTATGAACATGCGAGGATCGGACGCTGGCGATGAGGTACAGTCAGTCGCACTCTCGAAGGATAATGAGACTCAGCTGTTTGGATCATTTACTCTTCAATTCACTGTAAATATATTTAAGCATTTTCTTTATATCTTAACTCGACATCCAGACCAGTGTTCGCCATCTAGCTAGAGTAAGGCTTTCCCTTCTTCAGAGTCTCAAGAACAGCAACACTGAGGTTAGGAATCTTGAAGTTGAAAGCACCCTTGCCATCAGCCTTGAGAACAGTCTTCTTAGTATCAACAACATTGTTACCCTTGTGAGGATCATTGAACGCAAAAGGATCCTTCTCCTTGTTGGTCAGAAGAGTAAGCTCAGCTTGAGCACCGGGCTTGACACCCTTGAAGGACAGAGAGACGGGAACGTCAGCGCCCTTGGTGGTGTTGTACGCCGCACCCTTCCAGATAAGAGTTCCCTTGTCCTCGTTCTTACCAGCGACGTAGTAGAGAGGGTCGAAGTCGGAGGTGGCAGGGAGAGTATGGGTCATAGGGTGGCCGGCGAAGAGGGACCAGACGTACCAGCTGGTGGAGCGGGTGGTCATGGCAGAATCGGCGGCGAATTGAATCATGGTGATGGACCACTGCCAGCGGTTCTCGTTCTTGAGGATAGGGGCGTAGAAGGTTCCGGGGATACGGTCGGCGTTACGCTCATAGCCACAGAGAGCGACGGCCTCGCCAACGCCAGAGATCCACCAGGGGTAAGGCATCAAATTGCCGCTCCAGCCAGTTCCACCGTTAGGGTGGGTAGAAGCAACCTCACCAATGATGTGACCGTACTTGTTGTTATCAAACAGGTTGAACTCCTCAACAAGAGCATTAGGCTCGCGGTAAGGATGGTAGTCACCGATTCCAGGAGCAGGAATATCGAAGCCGGCATCCTTGTTACCAACGGGGTCGATAGAAGCGCCGGAGGAGATGACGGTGAGGTCAGGGTGAGCCTTCTTGATAGCATCGAGGAACATGGGGAAGCGGTACTCCTTGTAAGAGTTCCAGCCACCAGGGTAGCCAGCGAGCCAGTCCTCGTTTCCAACTTCAACGTAGGAGAGTCTGAAAGGCTTGGGGTGGCCGAGCTCAGCACGCTTCTTTCCCCACTTGGAAGTGACGGGACCTCGGATGAATTCGATCTCGTCCAGGGCGTCGTCGATGAGAGGCTGGAGTTGGTCCTTGGGGGTGACGGAACCGTCGAGGGAGAGGCCAGCGTAGACACCGACAACTAAAGTCTGTTAGCATGCACATAATCGTCACCGAGTTTTATAGAACTTACTGATTTCAAGGTTCATATCCTCAGCCCACTGAAGATACTCCAAGATTCCAAGACCATGGGTCTGCTGGTAGCTCCAGACACCCTCGAAACCAGGACGGTTGCGAAGAGCTCCGAGGGTATCCTTCCAGTCCCACCAGGTCTTGTTGGTGTTGCCCTCGAGCATGTTACCACCGGGGAAGCGCAGCAGGCTCTTTTCTACACGTCAGCGACTACTCGTGAGAGACGTGAGACGGTGAGACTTACGGGGTGGAGACCTTCGAGAGCCTCGGCAAGATCAACTCGAAGACCGTTCTTGCGGCCTTTGTAGGTAGGAGGGAACAAACTGATGAGGTTGAAGTCGAGAGCTCCATCAGCGCCCTACAGAATGTCATTATACATCACGTCTCAGTTTTAATTGTTACCCACTTTGGGATCATAGGTAATAGCAAAAGTGTTGTTGCTGTTGGGAGCATTCTTGTTAGGAGTAAGCACAAACTCATGCTCAACCCACTGCTTCTTGTTGGCCTTGGACTTGACCTTGACGCTACCAAAAACATCGTCGGTAAGGTTAGATCGCAGAGAAGCAGTAAAGTGGCCCTTGTAAGCACCCTTGACCCAGAAAGAGCCAGTGTACTTCTGCTTCTTGACATCCATTCCCCAGTATCCCTCGTTGAGGAAACCAATCTCCTTGGACTTGCTCTTTCCAGGCTTGACGTTCATGGAAACGGGGAGAGCATCGGAGAGAGGAGTGTCGAGACGGTTTAGGGAGAGCTCAGCATCGTTGATGGATCTCCAGCCAGACAAAGAAACGGGGTATTTCTTGCTGTACTGGAAAGCACGGTTGCGGATGAGTTCAGCGTAGATGCCACCATCACCAGAGTTGTTGATGTCCTAGCCCCAAGTTAGCATCGCAATCATCGCCAATGGTGAGTCATGACCAACCTCGTGAAGGAAGCCATATTGGTGACCGCTAGTAGCGTTTCCGCCCTTGCTGTCGATCTTGATGTTGACAGACTCAACAGCCACGAAGCAAGCCGCAGCCGCAAGGATTGAACTGAAGCGAACCATGATGTCAAATTTCGATTGACCTTGCCGTGCAGATGAGGTGAGATTCTCAGAGAGTGCGACGTTACTAATGGTCTTTATATAGTGTAATCCTTCAATTCAGGCACAAACTTGCACAATTCAACCGGCTTAACCAACCCCATTCCGTTCCTGCAGGAAACAAGCGGTCCAATAATTGACCAGATAAGCTTCTCCGCACTTTGATGATCGTATCATAGTGACTACCGAGAGAGCCATTAACATGATCAACTTTACCCGAACGCGGGGGGGGGACATCGTGAGAAAAACGGTTAAATTCTGGGGTTTGATCATGACGTTTACTAAAAACTGTCGATCATGGCTTGTTTTTTTGAGTTGGGGTAAAAAGGCTCCAATTGAGCAGGGGTAAGAGGGGGAAGGGGGAAATGATTCGTGCGCATGGTAGAGCTTGTGTGGACCTGAGTCGCATTTTGTCGTGATCTTCATGATTGACTCGGCGTAGCACACCAAAACAAGCTTAGCTTTTCCGATTCACAATTTCTTCCAATTCATCCACGAATTAACGTGATAAATTACAAGGGGCCAAGGCATGTTCACATGATGAGAGGCCGGATAAATGTCACTTGGCTATATCATGTCATGCCATGTCATAATCATACTAGCATTCTGCTTTCTATCGCTATTTCATTTCGTAAAAAAACATACACAATTGCTTCCAGTTCCCTTTTTTTTTCCCAATTACTCTTCGCTTTGCTCCAAGTGATCAGCCTTTTCCTTGCTTGCAAGGAATTGCTGAGGAGTGTTGCGAGGTCGAGTCTTTGCGAACTTGACTGTTGCGAACACGGAGGGCGATTCCTTGAAGATGAGTTCGATCTCTTCGAGGTTGCGACCCATGGTTTCAGGGAAGAACAGGAAGACCGAGATGGGAACGCAAGCGGCGATGACAGCGTACACGATGTAGTACTGCCAGCCGATACTCTCGAGGGCGACGGGGGTGACCATGACGACGATGAAGTTCCTAAGGATGTTAATATCTGCGGTAATAGGAATAAAGAGGGACAACATACCAGAGCCAGTGGTTACCGGTCGAGATGGAAGACATAGCCATTCGAAGGCGGATGGGAGCAACCTCAGTGCAGTACAAGAAGTTGGCACCGAGGAAACCGATGGGAACAAAAGTGTTGTACAGGTAAATGAAGCATCCAGCAGCAATCATGGCAGGCTTGTTTTCACTGCCGAAAGAGGTAGTGATGGCGAGGGCAATCATGCAGGCCGACATGCCAAATCCACTGATCATGAAGACGGCACGACGACCGAAACGATCGATGGTAAAGAAGGCGATGAAAGAAGCAAGGAACTTCCAAGTGAGAGCTCCTCCGGTAAGAATCTTGGAAGTCTCGGCGCTCATGCCCAAGTTCTTCTGGAAGAGAACGTTGGCATAGACGCTGACGAGGTTGGAACCACTCATCTGCTGGTAGAACTGGAGGAGGATGCAGAGCATGAAGCGGTACAGGAGCTTATCCTCGCCCATCTTGAGCATGTCGCTAAGATGCGCAGCGTTGTCAGAGGTCTCTTCAAGGGAGTGTTCAATACCAGCAACTTCAGCAAGAACTTCTGTGGAGTCGATGGGAAGACCCCGGAAAGCAGCGACGGCGTGACGAGCCTCCTCAGATCGGTTCTTGAGGACGAGCCATCGAGGACTCTCGGGGAAGAAGTAGATGCTGGCCATGAGGATGAGGGAGAAGGCAATGGCGATGGCGATCGGGGGTCTCCAGGTAACAGGGCCATGGTGAAACTCGAAGAAGCCAAGGTTGATCCATGATTCAAGAACGTAACCGAGACAGATGAACAGGCCTGTCAGCACAACCTGACGACCACGGTTCACAGCCGCCGACGTCTCACTCTGCCAAACAGGCACAATGGAACTCAACTGCCCAATACCCAGGCCAATAATGACGCGTCCAACAATGAACTGCGCGAGTCCAAACGACGACGCCTCAAGGATCTCTCCAATCAAGGAGCAAATCGCCGCAGCAAAGATGACATTCCTCCGTCCAAACTTATCACCTGTATACGAGCAACTCAGCGAACCGATCAGCGCACCGATGACAAACGTCGCGACGACGAAGCCCTGGAGGGTAGATTTGGAGCTCTTGTCAGCGCCGGTAGAGTGGACGGTGTCGATCTCGGGAAAGGTCTTGACCCAGTCTTCTTCGGAGAGGAGACCGCCGATGCCAGCTTGGTTGTAGCCGAAGAGGACGAAGGAGGGGGCGACGATGGCGGCGATTTGGAGGATGGCGAGGGACTTGCCGCTGACGCCCATGTATGTTGGCACGCTCATCTTGACTAGAGATTTGGAGAACGAGTTGGGGGAATGGGGCCTTGGTTGGAGATTTGGTATTTGGAGGTTCGTGGGCTAGGTTTTATACCAATCTCATCAACGAGACTAGAGACTCCAGATTTCTGCGGAGCCCCATGGAGAAGCAGGAAAAAACCCCTCGTATGTGGGGATAAGATTTAGTTGATCCAAGCTCATTGCAACAATAATCATGAGATTGTTTTCTTCCTGCCACGGCCATGTTTTTCTCACGGTGAAGATTTGGAGTCCACGGATAATGCGGCACGGTCTCTTTTCGGAGGTGCCCTGTCGACAGTGGATATCGGGTCCCTCCAAACGGGTCCGTGAGCTCCGCAGTCGTCATAGCCCGCGAGTCAGAGAATGTAAAATCTCGCAGCGATAAGGCTCGGAGTAACTGCAATAGGCATTCCTTATCGCCAAGCGATGAGGCTCATGCACGGCATTGGACGACAGCGGGTCCGGTAGAGGCGTGCTCCCCTGGTCGCGAACGGCAAAAACGGCACTTTCAAGATGCTAGTATCTCGCTGCCTACGGGAGATTGCGGAGTCTGGTGGTATCATTTGCGTCGTCTAGAACATTTTAATCGACGCTGTGTAAGTGATTAAGCTTCAAATAGTCTTCGGAGTTCAGATTTGGGAGATGCAGGTCGGAAAGCTTGCTGACAGACGGTCCCGGGCTTGGGCGATTCGAATCGTTCTAGAAAATTTCTAGGGGAGAAGCATTGTCGATCGTCTGTTCCGTGGCGCTCTCGGCCGATCCGTTGTCCGGTATTTGAACGCTTAATGTAAGATGAATGAATGACGTCTTTTAACCGAGGGAATAAATCAGTAAAACCATCTGATCTAGCATGCTGAATGTAGTAAAGCGTATGTAATAGAGCGTATGTAAAACTGACGAGAGAGATATCGGGGAACTTGATATCTCTGACCAATTACAGTCGCACTGTTTATAAAATTGTGGAAGAGACCCTTTGTTCATCTTACCTCCACGGGGAATCGCAAACTAAAAGTAAATACTCCGTTATGGATATTTTCAATGTACCCCATATAACTTGCTCAACAAAAATCCCTTAATCCACAGTCGTGAGATGGCTCCAGTTTAGATGACTCGGGAAATCTGGAGCCAAAGCCCCCGGGCCCGTTCAACGTTACATATGCTGAACGGCATTACTTTATAAGAACGTCGCCAGGTCCGGTTTTGTTCTTGAGATGTGATGAGCTTGGACCTTTGACGTGACCGCAAGATTTGCGTGTTGCATATCGGTGCGATAGCCCACATCACGAGATGAGGCTGGCAGCAGATGTGGTGTTTTGGTGCGACCGAGAGTATCGCCTATACGTATCCGAGTTGCTGCACTGATAAGAACCTCGACTTTGCATGAATTGAGGTTGTTCTTCGGTGGTATTCGCGGATGTGAATAGTATGATGAAGATGGAGTTCGAATATAGCATAGTATCTCCATGTGTAGATCGGTTGGTCCAACTGCTGCAGTATGAGTGCAACTTTTAGTCGAGACCAGCCCAGTCGAGGTGTTGTTTCATGATGGCCTCTCGTGATATTGAACCAACACGTAAAATCTGCAAAATGCGGGGATCGAAGAGCGCCAGAGATTTGGTTTTATGGTTACGCACAAGTATAGATCATCTTGATCGGTCCCCAGATAGATCTCTTCAAGCAGCACAAGGTTATGAGACAAAATTAATTAAGATGAGCTGGAAAATGACATCTGCCGGCATTTCCTACCCTGAAGCATGTCAAGCCAAAATTCAACTTCATTTCTAAGACCATTATCTTATCGTGTGCTATCTTATCTTATCAACGAATGCATTTGCTTATCCCTTGAGTGGCTGAAATGTGGCGTTCACGTGCCGTGTCAAGCCACAGTCGCTGTAACCGATTGCTCGCATTTGGATCAAATTGGCAGGCCGACACCGAAAGACGTTAGAAAGGCATCTCAAGTTGGCAATAATTATGACAACTATTATGAAGGGAACTAATGGAAAGAAGGAAGTAAAGATACCGGCATGTCAGGAGACTTGAAAGGTTGCACGGTGCTGATCAGTCGGCATCCGCGGACCTTGATACCAACAGCATATCGTCCAGCTCGTGTAAAAGCACTGTAAATATCCGTCGCACAGGTACATGTACTCTGAAGCCCTCCTCTGATTACCCAAGAAGGAGTTTTGATACGAATCCTCTGTAATTTGTTCTTTGTCAGCTGCACATGCGGGAGCAGCTTTTAACTGGAGTAAATCCAATGAACGTCGATTTACGGTTCACAACACTGCAAAAGCTGGAGGAAATTGTCACTTCACGGATTCGTCGCAATGGCGCGACTGCAAAGCAATCCGAAGGATTGGTAGCTGATATATGGCGAGGAGTTGACAGTGCCCACGGATAGCGAAGCTCCGGTCCCCGCGGGCCTCCTTGCTCCCCAAGATATCAGCTGAACAGAACCTATCCTAAGAACTGGTGGGAATGAAATCTATTTTGTTTTTTTGGGTAGCCTCTAGCTCTTTGTTTACCAAAGCGCCGAGGCATCTTTTTAAGTTTGCGGGGTAGCGCCATAACGCTTAAGCTTTACGCATCTCAAGCAATCACTGAGGATCACTTAAAGTCAATCATGCTCCGATCCTAGACTCATGAAACTTAATTTTCCCTCGACTTGTTCACGTCAACGCAACTATTGCAATGCCTTCCATCTCAGCCTCCATAGTCACCCTTCTCATACAATGGTTCCGCTCGAACAAAGCCGCCCAGGAAGATGAAGAGGCGACACGTCAGAACATTTAAGAGACCTACCTCCGACCACAGGACCATCGCCCTCCCAGTAGCCTTGGCTCAAACATAACCATTGAGCGCGTCGACGTGCAGGAATGGCCTTTGTACAGGATCTCCACAACAAATTCTCAGACCAAGAGTCAGCAACGCAAGGCTCTTCTCTACATCCACGGCGGATCTTTTTTTAAGGAAATATATCCCCAGCATTGGAAGCTCGCAGCGCAAATCGCAAGTGAGACGGATCTGGACGTCTTAATACCGATTTATCCGCTCGTCCCGAGACCAGTGGCCACGGCGCAGAAACTTGCTGATGGGTTTGTCGATATTTGTCGGTTGTCGAAGCAGTCTATCGTGAGCATCGCGGGTGATTCAGCAGGCGGTACACTCGCTTTAGCAAGTACCCTCCATCTCAGAGATACAGCGCCTGATCTATTCGCAAAAATACGCTCTCTGATTCTAATAGCGCCTTTTCTCGACTGTGCAGTCGATCATCCTGAAGCACTACGTCTCGTCAAGATCGATTTCTGGCTCGGTGTAACAGGTCTTCGCATCTCAGGCAAGATATTTGCGGGAGACTTGCCGATCAAGCATCCCCTCGTCAGCCCGCTATACGGCGACATGGATAAACTTCCACCATTGCTGATGTTTGGCGGACCGAGGGACTTGCTCTGCGCTGATGCTAGACGGTTGAAGTCCAAGTTGCTGGGTAAAGATGTGGATGAGGCTCCGGCGGGGAGTGTGGAGACAGATCGGCTTGTGTATGTTGAGAAGGAGGGTATGATTCATGTCTGGCCTTTACTCCCGCATAGTGAAGGTGCAGAGGGACGAAAGATGATTAGTGCTTTTGTTAACAAGCATTTAGAGCGATAGATCTCTACCGTAAGCTTAACCAAGCTTCTAGTTGCCAAACTTACCACTGAGTATGATCAAGTCACATCCGAAAGTCCTTTGGGTAAAGCCCATAAGCCGAAAGGTTTGTCAGCCTGTTTTCGTAAGCATCCTGCATCTGAACCAATGAGATCTTTGTAGCCAACCAATTTTTAAGCATATCAGTTTTACTCATCGCTCCTACAAGATTGTCAGCGAATAGTTGCAGGGATCAAGACCCACCTCCCTAAAGGAGCATCCGGAGCTCGAAAACCATAGCTGGAGCTATGTCATCGCCTGCAATGCTATGCAGTGAGATGATATATTGGTTTGGTTTTTGTATAAAGAGGGGGAGGGATGGACGATGATGAGACTCGCCACTTAGTTCATTATTGCTTTACAGTCGCTGAGATATCAACGAAGATGCGCTTCTTTCAGCTCGCCATCGCCTCATTGGCCTCCGTCGTAGCAGCGACTTCATCCTTCGATACTTGGGCTCACGGCCGAGTTGCCCTGCAAGACGTGAGCATTCACTTCCGCTACGCCGGCTCAGGACCTCCTCTTCTTCTCGTCCACGGAAATCCCCAGCACAGTCTCACATGGCAATTCATCGGCCCAATCCTGGCTCAGAACTACACCGTCATTGCCCCCGACAACCGAGGCGCCGGTGACTCAAGCGTCCCCCCTGATGGAAACTACACCGCCGCTGCATCAGCAGAAGACCTCAAAGGCGTGTTAGATTTCTTGAACGTCACCTCTGCGTATATATTTGCGCACGATAAGGGTGTTGGGATAGCAACGGCACTGGCGATCAAGTATCCAGATCTCGTCAAGAGACTTACTATGGCTGAGTACGTTCTTCCCGGCTTCACATATGAGCAGTCCTCAAATCCAGCGCCGTTCTGGGACCTCTATCAGAATTGGCAGTTGGCTTTCTTCCAAGTCCCGGATCTAGCCGAGTTTCTCATGTCGGGAAAGGAAAAGCAATTCTTGCAGTGGTATTTCTACCATGGAAGTTACTCTGGCGTTGAGAGTTTCAGCGAAGAAACAGTAAACAGATATACGAGCAGTATCTCGAAACCAGGGTTTTTGAGAGCCATGCTTGGACCGTTCTCGAGTTCGACTGTTTACCAGGATGGAAATTTCTTCAAGACCGCGTTGAATGAGAGCCGATTGAGCGTGCCACTGCTCGGTATGGGCGGCGAGGCGAGTTTGGGATTGAAGTCAATTCTGAAACAAACCTTTGAACCAGTTTCGTCCGACCTTGAGATTGATGTCATTCCAAAGGCAGGGCACTGGGTTGGTGAGTTGTCCTATTGACCCCGATGGAGTATCTAGCTAATTGTTGAGTAGCGGATGAGAACCCCCGATGGACTGCCAAGAGAGTAGCCAAGTTCTTTGGCGAAGACAATGATAGTCTGTCAAAGGTTGACTTGGGTTACTTGGAGGATTTGGTTACATTGGATGTCGGGTTTTACGGCACCAGGAGAAACTTGGCGATGGGCACTCAGTAAGTGATCTTGGGCGTTCGGCCAGTCATCAAAAATGTTGGCGCAGGTATGGGTTTAAGGGTTCATGCGCAACCGCACAAAGAACCCGTACATTTAAAAGAGCCAATACTCGAAGAAGGAATTTGAGTCACAGGATCGCAGTCGGCATAAATACGTCTTATGTAAATACTCTCAAAATAGATACAAGAATGTTGCACCTGGCAACTCCTACACTCAATCTCATATATAATCCATCATAGCCAACCTCAAGCTTACTTCTTCACAGTGCATCCAATGCGCTTAGAGTCAATAGCAATGTCGTCAAACCAGAAAGTGTTGACAGCACCGCTGTAAGACTCCCAACCGAAGTAGACACCCTGAACCTTGGGCTTAGGCTTGCTCCTGGCCCAGCCGCCAGCATAAGAGCTGGGAGCCTCGGGCTTGTAGACAAGACCCAGCACGGGGTTGTCGTTGAGCCAAGTGGCGATTGTACCATCGGGAGAGAGATGGTACTCGAGACATTGCCATGTGTTGGCGGGGATGCTCTTGGAGGCAGCGATGCCGTCGGGGGATAGATCGGGAAGAGTGGCGTCGTCGGATTCGTGGTTGTACATCATGATCTTGCTCTGGCCGCCGATGCGGAGATGCTTGCCCTTGCCCTGCGCAGCGTCAGGCATAGTGATGAAAGTGACGTGCGAGTCATCAAAAGCCTTGGCAGTCTTCCTAATAATTGGAACAAGTAATTAGTAGCTATTCTCTCGACATCTTCAGCTTCAACTTACATCCAAGTTCGGACATAGACGTGACCCTCGGGAACAGCATCAGTTCCAAAGAACTTGTGTCCGCAGAAACCATTGGGTCCACCAGTGACCTTGATAGAGTTCTTTCCACTGTGCGCAGTAGTCTTGTCCAGCTCAACACTACCGCCCTGATCGCAATCAGGCGCATAAGTCGGCCAAGCGACCTTATCCCAACCACTCTCGAAATCCTCAGCGACCTGGCCGAGGGCAAGGGGCAGCACAGAAAGTGCAGCAAGAGCAACTTGACGAAGCATGATGGAAAAAAGTATACGAGAAGTGAAGTATAGACTGAAAGAAGTGAAGTGAAGAGCCAAGATTGCCAAGAATGGAGGGACGATGCGAGATCTATATATGAGCTGAAAGTGAGAGACGGGCGATATTAGGGACTGAAGCCTGAAACAGGGCGGTTCTCTCGCTTGTGGTTGTCATTGGCCGTGCAGGGGTGTGGCGGTTAGTTCGGAATCGAAAGCCCGCAATTTCCTTGTCGGGCCATGAGGTGAAACCTGAGACGAGCATAACGGGAATTCTTCCGTGGAAGGGGTGTGAAACAATCTATTTATCCGTCTTTTGACTGGATGATTTTTCTGGCTCTTGAGGGGTTAATTGGTATTATACATATTTAATCATATTCCTTCATGTATTTTTCGGATCAAGATGACCGTCGAGCCGATGATATGTGGTATAGGAAGTGGGTTAGCGTAGCATGTAGAACATCACTTCCAATACTGGGTTAATTACTTGACAAAAGAAATTCGGATGAAGTCGCGAGATACTCAAAATGGAAATGGAAGTTTTCTGTTCGGAAGTTGTCTTGCTCTATTCGCTATAGACATCTAACGCCTGAATACAAACCTGACTAAAGGAACCTCTGCCAGGTTATAGCTTGCCTAAATAGAACAGAAAGCTATTCAACTCGTTTTCTTTACCCTTATTCCGGGGTTAAGGCTTCTCCCAACCCCTCAACTCATGGTTCTATCACAGGAATTCATCCACTTATCTTCATACACAAAAGAGCACCAAAAAGCTCAAACATCCACGTGCCTGGCACCATAGATCAGCACAATCTCTCTGAGAGGGCTATGTAGCATGATTCCAGTTGATGAAATCATCATTACCGTCATAGGGTTAGCTCTTGATAGCAGTGGCGTGTACGGAAGCAGCTCCTGCCATGGAATTGCCCTTACTTGTTTAGCCTATCAAAGTCATAGACATGCTGGCGTTTATTCTTGCCGTTGCACGTGTAGTCGACTGTGCAATGCTCCTCTCGGTCGCTCTTACTTGTATGCCATCCATTCACGATGCTTGCTTTGGTAGCATTAGGTGGGGCTTGAGATACGGTGTAGTTAGTGATAATAAGTCGTTTGCTCTCACCGTTGGTTTGTGTTTGGCCGTTATACATGTTTTCCGGATCGAATGTGACCTTGGTGTTGTCCATGTTTGCCAAGGATGCGGTGATGTTGTTAAGTACGGGGTATATCACTCGGTATATCAATCTATTCCAAAGGTGAGACGGTGCAGAGATTCAGAGGGAGTTTGGTGGTGCTAAAACGAGAGGTGATGGCCCGGAAGTTGGAGATTTGCTTGCATGGACGGAAAGATATAGGTCTTTCATCGAAATTATGTTCGTGCCAACTAAGTCACCGTCATTTTAATGTTCAATGATCATATCTTGTGTCGATCGAATTCCAATACGCGTGGCCTTGTGGCAGTGTCTATTTCCCAAACATATCTCACGCTTCAGACGAATTTCGAACAAAACATACTGACAGAGGAATCATGCGGGTAGTTCACTAAATATGTGCAACGTGAAAAGCTTTCTGCCTGTGGCTGAACAGTCCTCTGTGTCATGGCATGCATTTCGATGTTCAGGCCCAAAGCAAACACCGAGGTCAAAGCGCGAACAAAGAAACACACCAATCACATGCAGAACAACACAATCCGTAGGGGGCTCCTCTGATTCAATGACAGTGGCCGCTGCGTCCAGTGGCCCTGCAGGTTGAGACAAAGAATGCTGCGTCACCATAGCCCAAACATCAAACTTAATTGGTCTCGGTGCATCTGATTGGCTTCCTTTGTGTCTTTGTCAGCCATCTTGTCTCTTTCACATTGGCAAGCTCAAGGGCGATTGGTCTGACACTGTTTGCGGCTGTTCACACAACTCAGTCATTTTGTTCTTTGCTCTTCCGACATCTCTTTGCCTGCGGGGGGTAATCAAGACACTGCGCAACCACTTTGTTCCCTGTTTTGTTGAACCATACTAGAACAGATCAGAAAAAGTCTTTGATCTGACCCTGTCACCTAGATCCAATATTTTTGCTTCGCAGTGGCTTCACTGTCGGGACAGCCCGTCGGTGCCTGCTGCCCTCCACAATATATAAAGCCACCTGCACCTCTCTCCAACCTCAAGTTAATCATCCTTCTCCATACTCAACTTCGCAACACTTCCACAAGATCAACCAAAAGTCAAAACTTCTGTACCTCAACTGCAACAACAATGACGGACTCTCCTCCACCAACCCCAACGGCCCCTTTCGTGCGGAGGCTGAAGAACTGCGTATCCCCTGGCGAGAACCCTTTTATGTACCGTCCTGGAGGCTATCACCCGGTAAATCTGGGCGATGTGTTCAATGATGGCCAGTACAAGGTTATTCGAAAACTTGGAGATGGGTGTTTCTCTATTGTCTGGCTCGCCCATGACTTGAAGTAAGTTAATCATCCCCCGTTCACTACTGACAGGTTGCTAACACTATTAACAGGAACTCACGATATGTAGCGCTGAAGATACTTACCTCGGATGAGGCAGACCAGTCTCAGGAGGTGAAGATTCTACACCATCTTACCAAGGCCGACCCCCTCGAATCATCCCAGCGGATCACGCAGCTTCTCGACGAGTTTGAGCACAAGGGCCCCAATGGCACGCACAAATGTCTCGTCTTCGAGCCCATGGGAGCCTCTGCCAACCAGATGCTTTTAGAACTTGCCGACAGAGAGCACAAGTCTCCGAGTGAGATGAAGTATACGCCCCAGATGGCAAAACGCATGCTCAGGGATGCGTTGAAAGGACTGGCCTTTCTTCACAAGCACGGGATCTCTCACGGAGACTTTCAACCTGGCAACATGCTGTTCTCCCTCAACAACATCGATTCCTGTGATGAAGCGAGCCTACATCAGGAAGAAACGCCGGACGAGTACTATCGGATTGAGAGAATTGATGGCAAGAAGGACAGATGGGCGCCTGAATATCTGTGGACTGCGGAGCCACTAACTGATCACACGGGTATTGACGAAAACCTCAAAATTAAACTAGCTGACATGGGCGGCGGTAAGTACATTCCCCCTCCTCAAATGAATCTAGGCTAACAGTTAATAGCATACTTCCTCAACGACCCTCCCGAGGAACCTATAGTCCCCTGTGCCCTTCGCGCTCCAGAGCTAGTCCTCAAAGGAGAGTTCGACAAAACCCAAGATATCTGGAGCTTCGGGTGTCTTGTTTTTGAATTGGTCACTGGGCGGCCCATTTTCTACATATTTGGCGGGGGGCAGCGTGATACCTCAATTGACGATGAACATCTTCTTGAGGTTGTAGAAAAGCTTGGACCACTACCTGAAGAGCTTTTCAGCCACTGGAAGACCTCATCGCTCTATTACAACGAAGATGGAGAGATCTTCAATTGGATGATTGATGGTGTTCCCGAGGGCGAAGACCCGGTCACGACGGATCCATCTGAGTTAGAACCTATGGAGAAAGCCTTTGATGAGAAGTGCCCAGAGATGGCAGAGGAAGAAGCGCAGGAGGTCAAGAAACTCATCCGATGCATTCTTCAGTACGACCCCGCCAAGAGACCCTCAGCTGAAGAAATCCTCCGACATCCTTGGTTTGCGGAAGATTCAAGTGAGCAGGCAGAGTAAGGTTGGTACTGGTGGTAGTCTACAGGAATGAGGAGCTTGGGCATGGGAAAGGGAAGATTGGTAGGTATCTTAGATTGAAACACTCACGCAGCAGGTAGATGAAATTATTGATTTCTGTTTTGATTTGCCAACTACATGACTACACTCTTCAACATAACTTTAATCCAGCGTGAAGCTGCTTGAACTTCTAGTTCTTTGGCTTCTTGAAGGCATCCTTGGTGAGCTTAACAACAAAAGCACCACGCTCAATAGTGTTGATAAAGATGTAACCCGACTTGAAGTAAGCATAAGAAGACCAGGTTCCGACAAAAGCAACAGAGCCACCGCCAGGAAGAGCATCATCCTCGGGGTAGATGTCGAACCAAGCGGCTTCGTAAACTCCAGCACCGGTAGGATCTTGAGGAATGGAGCGGCCATCGAGGACGCGGAGACCAGCGCCGTAGTGGGACTGGTAGATGTAGTTGTTGATGACGTACTGGTTGTGATCGATGGACTTGGTAGGGTGCTTGAAAACACCGGTCTGCTTGGGGTTCTCGAGATCACGAATGTCCCAGATGAAAGTAACGGGGTAACCATCAGAGCCAGGACCTTTACCATCACGCTCATCGAGTTCGTCGTCCAAGACAAGGAATTCTTGATTTTGAGTGTCGAGAACCCAACCTTGATGAGTATAGGAAGCACCCTCGTAAGAGATCTTGGAGATGATGCTGGTGACATTAGCCTTGTCGGTGACATCGTAGATAGTCAGAGTATCTTCGTTATATCCGTAGCAGATATCACGACCCTGGTAGCGCTTATCAGGACCACGGTAAACAAGACACTGCGCATCGTGAACGTAGCCATCGCCCTTGGCGCATCCAAGAGACTCCGGGTTAGAAGGATCAGTGAGGTCAAAGAAGTTAAGCCCAGAGAGACAGTTGGCGTCAGTGCGCGGCTGGGCACCAACAGCAACACCGTACTTCAACTCCTCATTGACAACAACATTGTGAGCCCGACCAACAGGCAGCAGAGCGGAAAAGTGGCTGGTGAGATCATTCTTTGCGTCAAAGACAACAGGACGCTTGGGGTTGATGTTTAACAGCTTCTTCATGTCAAAGATCTGAATACCATGGCCGACGGCCTCGGATCCGATGATGACGTAGTTCTTGTACGTGCGGATCTCGCGCCACTGGGAGGGGACAGAGTACTCAGGCAGACGACCGAGATAGACGAGCTGTCCCTTCTTGGTGATCTCCGCGAAAGCAGTGCCGTCGTACTGACCGATAGCCACAAACTCACGTCCGTTATCGGATGTCCAACCCCACGAGGACGAGCCTCGACCGCCGGTGCTACCAAGCGCAGCATGGCTCAAGAACGAGTAGAGATCAGCCTAGAGACTCATTAGCTAGTGTAACTAGTTGTTGTACAAGGGGTGATACTGACGTTGTGGCAGGCAAAGGTGTTGTTGGCATCGCCCTTGATAGCCTCTGCGTAACCATCGACACACTTGGTGTAGCCGAGCTTGGGATACTGTTCGCTGGCGAAAGCACCAGCGGCCTCTTGCTTCGCCCAGACAGCCTGCTTGCTGGCCATGAGCTTGTTGTGCACCTCGCCTGAGTCGTATAGCTTAGCGGCCTTCTCCTCATTGACCTTGATCTCCTTGGCGGTGACATAGGAGCTGACAGCGGCGAGAGCGCCGAGGAGGAGAGTGGACTTGACCATCATGAGAGATTAGGGATGATAGTTGAGGTTGGAGTGAAAGGAGCAACATGTATGGCGAGGAAAGGTGCCTTTTATGTGTGAACTGGTGGTATGGCTGCAGTGTTGGAATCTTTGTAGATCACGTATACCGGCAATCATACCAGAAGCGACCACAGCCGGAGGGTCAATGCACATAGGCGCCTTGAGATCTCCGCGTCACCAATCATCGTCTCTCCAGCGTCGCACCGAAACCATTATCTCAACTTGGCGATAGTGACGGCATTTCTTGTCCACCCCAGATCTGGAAGGTGTCTTTCGCACACCCGCTCTGTTATCAGAACCTATGATCGCTCCCACAGGCACCACCAAGGTTCTCCGTTGCAACCTAAGAAAGTACCAAGCACGAAGAATGTCTCACAAAAGTTCTAATGCACAGACTCTTATTGGATACAAGGTATATCTTTCGCAATACTTGGCAGGGAGTGTACCAGTCCTAGTTCGGCAGGTAAGTTAAGCTTATTGGATAGACTTCTTTTCTCGGACATAGAGCCGATGGTGCTTTTTTAATCTTATCGTGAAGTTTAAAGGCGCAATGCGACTCTGAAGCGGGCTTGGTGGGGGATGATTGGGGGAATCGTTATGGAGACTAAAATGGTAGGGGATTAATGCCGGTCACAAATTCAAGGTTGTTTTTTTGCTCCGTGGTTATCTATGCTTAAAAGATGGTTTTTATCACCATTTGAAGCGCTGGCTTTTGTACTATAGTGGATATAGCATGTGCAGTACCCTTGACGATCTTGCTAGGAGCCAATGGTGGTGAATTTGCCTAAGCATGATTCACCAAGGAGACGCACTAAAGAGCTCGCTGACTTAACAGTCCAACAACTGGTACTTGTCGATTGCATAATTCACTGCAACATCATGAAGTAACTCAAAGTCAAGTTCAATCGAGCACGTTGTCCATTTATTCGCTCTTAAGCGACTTTGGCCATGTTTCCATCATTGCCGTTCTTCATGGCCCTTTGTCATGCTCTGTTTAATTACCCTGCACCCGCATGGCGTGCGTGACTGGCGGGCGCGTTTCGACAGGACCAGTTACGATCACCGACACTGTACAGGCGAAATACGTGCCAAGAGTATGAGGTATCAATGAAAGAATGACCAAAAGATGTTACATCGATTGAAGTAGGTTGAAATATAGGATAATGATCTAGAGTGAGGGAGCCCGATTGATTACCCTTGCTTTGCCTTGCAACTCATGGTAGAGAAAAGGACACTAAACAGAAAATGGCACGCAGGCTGGCGCCCTATTTACAACTTGATTAACTAGCTATCAAAGAAAAAGTCTAAACGTTTGTTGCCTTGGTCGCTAGTATTGTTGAGGTAATTCGCCTTTTCGTGGGCAGTCATGCTCTCCCACTTGCCCCTCTTAGACTTATTCCGGTAGGTATAATAGCCCTTGGCAAAAGCATATGCAAAAATAGTCCCCACTGTGATGCCAATCAAGTTCTTGTTTCCACGATGATACAGCGGCTTGTCATCCTCCCGATAAATGTTGGACGATGCAATGCCCGACAATTGAATGGTGATGTTGTACAAAGCCGCACTGATGGCTCGTGTTCGGACTGAGCCGGATAGTCTAGAGCACCAGCCAACTTGAGCTGCATGAACGGAAGGCTGGCCGATGATCAAGAATGCCACAGCGTATTGAGCCCAATGCGATAGGTTCTGGACTGAGGTATACTCGACGATGAGCAATGGGAGGACCCAGAGCTGGGTAAGTAGACCAAACAACGCGATTTGGTGGAACTTCTCGGTGAGAAAGGTGATCCAGAGCATGTTGACTGCAGCAAAAACTGTAGCTGGAATCGCCAAGAGTGTAGTGTTAAAGGTGCTAAAACCTAGGGCTCGAAGCGACAATGTCAGGTAAGTTTTGGGCGGCGCAGTCGGAATCTCAAACAGTATACCAATAGCGTACACAGGCCAGAGGTCATAATCTTTAAGACTCTTCCAAAGCATTCCCAACGTAATCGGTTCGCGGTTATGCATGCCGCTCTTTGAAGGATCATCGCGAAGAACACGGTTGACAATGATCTTCTCTTCACGCTCGGTAAAGTAGCCACCGGGATTCCACCAAGTCTTCGTTTGTGTTGGTCCAGGGACGAGGAAGAGGAAGCTCAGAACTCCAACTACCAAACTGACCAAAGCTTCCAAGAGGAACAACCAGCGCCAGCCTTCTCTCCCCGCGACACCGCGCATGTGCAGGATACCGTATGCCATGAACGAAGCAACAACACCAGACATGGAGTCGACGAACCAGAAGAGCGCAAGACGTATAGGCATCTCGGTTTTCTTATAGAAGTACGAGAGGTAGAGAATCGAGTCCGGGATGAAGCCGCCCATAAACAAGCCGATGAAGAAACGGCATGCAAAGAAACCTGCACGGTTATGCATGAAGAACTGTCCGCCCGACGCTAAACTCCAGAGGATGATCTGAACAGGGATCCAGCGATCAGGGCCAAGACGCTTGCCGATCATTTGCGATGGAATCTCCGCGACGAGGAATCCAATACGATACATGTTCTGCGCGTTGTTAAAGTCGTTGGTGTTGAGGCCAAGATCGTCGAGTAAATTATCAGCAGCTGCGTTGCCGAGATTCCCGCGATCGATGTTCAGACCGAAGAACATGACCAGGATCCAGATGAAGATCTTGAGGTCGGTTTTGCGACGAACGGCGTATTCTTCGCGATACGTCCATCTCTCGTTTGGGTCGAAGCGATGGAAGTTCTCATACTCTGGAGTGGGCTGGTAGAATTGGGAGAGGTGAGGATCGTCAAAGACGCTGCGCTCGGTGGCAATGGCGTCGAGGTCGGCGGGTTTGTTGCGGCGAGTAAGGGCTTCCCATATACCGATGTTTCTGCTGGTGTCTTGGGGCTCTACAAGATCTGTCGGTTCATCTTTGGGAGAGTTGATCTCAAAAGATGGTGCTTTTGCGTCAATGTCTTGATGACTTAGGTGAGTCATTGTGGGCAGTGAGAAGCCAAATATTCCTTAAGGTATTTGTGGAAGTGAGTCTGGCTATTATTTATTCTCAGAAGCGACTGATATCCTTCTTATATGTCAACACTTCTGTGATACTTTAATAATCCGAGTTACACCCAGCGTAAAAGACCTTGTTCAACGTGCTGATGCGTGCATATGATGTGACCAGCCGAGGCCCCGGTTTCAGAGATAACCATCAATTCAAGTCTACTGCCTTGTTCATCTCGGCACCGATGATCCGAGAAGCCATCACGACATTACGGGGATAAATGGGGATTGACCAGCGGCCCCCAACACCCATTACCGTATGCGGGACGCTGCCCGAAGCTATGTACTGGCCCTCCCACGAAGAGGAATGTATATATACAAGGATGGGGGTTTTATTGGGGGTGCATACGGTCAGTCGGGTTGACAAGCGATATGCCGTTTTAGCAAGGCTTTTCTAAGCACATGAGCCAATGTGTATAAGAAAATGACGCATTTTGGCCACTCCGATACCGCGTGCAAGCAGTTGAAGGTGTGGTTTCATGTATATCTTGTCGTGAATTTGATGTGCAAAAGGCTCTACGTAGCCGTGACAGGCGAAGAAGATACAACTACGACTTTGGATGTTTGAAACTGTTTTAAGTGTAGACCACCAGGACCTGTATAGTGGTTAATTGACATACCGCTTACTTAAAATACATTGGAAGAAGCGAAGTCCCTTTTTATAGCCCTAGAAAGATACATAGCATTCTAATGATCAATCTCTCGTCCCTGCTATACCGAATGGGAGATTCTTGTACTTGGCAATACCCTTTGTCTCAGGATGCTCAACATCAAGATCCCATTTATCAGGAACTTCCAACCCAGCATCAAGATGATGCTTATTCAGCAGCACAGAGACTCCATCGCGATAAAGCCAAGGGTCATTCGTCCTCCGCTGCCAATCCTCAAGCTTATCCCTCAGCTGCTCCAGAACCTCTTTATGCTTTGGGTCTTGAGCTAGATTCACAACTTCAAGCGGGTCGAGCTCCAAGTCATACAGCTCTTCAGCCGGGCGGAAGAAGTAATCTTTTAGGTTCCTTTGCCCAATCTTCTTGGGACTGTCCTCTGAGTTGCGAATATCTTCCCACGTCAACGATCCGTAGATGTCGTTCGCAAATGGAAAGTCTAGCCTCCATGCTATATTACGATGGTACTTGTAGCGTCGCGTGCGGATGAAGCGGGTGGGCCAGTAGTTTGTAGCCTCGTGGAAGGTGTGTGAGCCAAACACGTGGTCCCATTCCTCGAGATCCGTTTTCTCATCGAGGATCTTGAGAAACGAGCGGCCTGATAGTTGTTTCTTTGGCCCCTCGGCGGCCTCACCGAGTGTCCAGTCCAGTATCGTTGGTAGAATGTCTACGTACGACACCAAGTTTGTGTTTACAGAAGCATTGAAGCCTGGGTGTCGCACAATAAGTGGTAGCTGTACACCGGGGTCGTACAAAGTTGTCTTGGAGTTCATAAACGGAGGCCCGTTGTCGCTCATGAAGATAACCAACGTAGTCGAGGCAAGCCCTGCGCTCTGAAGCTCATCGAGGATAAAGCCGATGCCCTGATCCAAGCGACTAATGGCCTCCAGATATTCAGCAAGCTCGTGTCTGGCTCCAGGAGTATTTGACAAGAACTCGGGAACCACCATATCTTCAGAGCGGTACTTGACGCTTTGTACGCGCTCATCGACTGGCTCATCATTCCCAAAGCCACCACGCGTTCGATCGCGATGTGGATCATGATATCCAACTGTCAAGACAAACGGCCTCCCATCTTCCTTTGACGCAGCGAAGAACTCTTTCGCCTTTTGCGACGACCACCAAACATCTCTTGTCAAACTCTCAGCTCTCCATTCCCATGGATACACAGCCTCAGGCCCAACATGAATCTTGCCAATGATTCCAGTCCTCACACCATTCTTGGCTAAGATAGCAGGGCCAGACTCGATGTGATCAAAGGTCATGAAATGATGCTTTCCACTGTTGAGGCCGTACTGGCCGTTCTGGTGGGTGTGTAGCCCGGTGTAGATGGTAGAGCGACTTCCACTGCACGAAGCAGTACTTGCAAAGGCTCTGTCGAATCTTACACCCTGGGAAGCGAGGTTGTCGATGTTTGGAGTTTTTGCATTGGGATGGCCGTAGCAGCCTAGTTGTTTGCCTAGGTCGTCTGCGACAAGCAGAAGGACATTATTTGCCACCATGTCGAATAAAGTATATAAGTGTTGATTTTGATGCTATGCGAGAAGTGAGAACTGAATTGGATAGAGAATATTTCTGTACTACGTGTTTCTTCGGGTTTGTACGCGGATTACATGTCAGTGTCCAGGTTTGGCGATGGCGTGACGAACGAGACTATGTCGCCATCCAGCAAGAAATATATATCCCAACATCCCACGCAAGCAAACAGTGGACGACATCAAGACGGTGCCGAATATCCGTGCTTATCATACTCGTATCGTGAAACTACTCAGAATTGAGCCTCAATCATGTCGATCAAGCGTGCAAACAACCTAGTGTACAGCTGTCAGATTGGTTCATCCGCGGCGTGGAAAAAGCGCACCAATGAGATTACATATAAGCGATTGTGACATCCGCGCTATTTATGGATATAGCATGGGTCTGAACGGCCGAGGTGTAGGTATTCGGCTCCGATTTCCAGGAACCCCTAAGGTATGAGTCTTGACGAGGAGGATTCACTCAATGTACTGGTACATGCAAGGAGTCTCTGGCTGTCTAGGACTTGATAGAGTAACGCTTAGAATAATGGTGACATGTTCTAGTCTCGGAAAGGAGCGATGGCCCGAGATGATATGAGCTGTGTGTACGTTTCAATATTGCGAGATGTTATGATAAGATTATGGTCACCGTCTAGATAGACCTTGCTCTGTAAATCTGACCGGAATAACGGCAACGCAATTTGAATTCGAGGGGAAACAGACAAGATGAGGACCATATGTCGTGCTCATGGTGAATAACAGCAACAATTCCAGATCCAGCAGGCGTAGATATTGAATCGGACACGAGTACTCACCAGGCGTCTGAGAATAAGTATATATTGCAGACTACGCTTCAAACTAAGTTAAGGGATCAAGTGAAGCATCTTAGACACGGCTCTTTCAAAATGAAATTCGTTCTCATCCCAGGCTTATTCTCGGCCTTCCTTGCAACCGCTCAACTCACAGGCCCCGTCGGGCCCCTCACAGCTCTCTCCCAAAAGACCCACGAGTGCAATATTCTCGACTACGGCGCTATCAACGACAACTCCACTGACGTCGCAGATGCCATCGAGAAGACCTTCAAGACCTGCGTCCTCCCTCACTCTGGAAGTCGTCTAATAATTCCTGATGGACAGTATCTAATCAAACGCTCTGTCGTTCTGTCAAACGGCACAAACTGGGCGTTGCAGCTCGACGGGCTCATCACCCTGGCTTATGGTGGGAACTGGACTGTTGACCGTAAGTTGGTACTTCAGGGCTTTGCGGGTGTTGAGCTACTGAACGCAACTATCAATGGTGAAGGTGATGGACAATTCTTGCAGAATGGACTCACCATTATAAACCGTAAGTATCATGTCCGTAGGCTCGTTGTTTCACTTGACTAACTTAATCTATCAGCTGTCGACTTCGAATTTTATTCACAGAATGGGAAGGGCGCCATTCAGGGACAAGGATACATCTACAGAAACTTGGCAAAGTAAGTCTCCCTCCTTAGTGTAGTATTGCGAGAGACTTATCTTCATTTCAGCACTTTCCGTCCCCGTCTTGTGAGAATAATTTCACCGATCAACACTTCTGTCCACGACCTCATTCTTGTTGACAGCCCCAAGTTTCACATCGTCTTTGACTTTGCTGAGAACCTCGAGGTTTATCACCTCACCATTCGAGGAGCTAACTTGGGTTCCTATGATGGCGTTGACGTGGTTGGCACGAACTATTGGATCCACGACATCGAGGTGCGAGTTTCTCCGCCCAAACTCATTGATAGTGTACTTATCATATAAGGTTACAAACCGAGACGAATGCGTGTCGGTCAAAAGCCCTTCTAATCATGCTCTCGTCGAGAACTTGGTCTGTAACCAAGCTGGGTCCGGTATCTCGATCGGCAGTCTCAACGTATCTGCCTCCATCGCTAATATCGTAAGTAAACCCTATCCAGAAGACTTGACGGGGTTGACTGAACTCTTCTAGCATGCACGCAACATCAACATCATCCAGGGAAACAACATTGCTTTTATCAAGACTTACCCAGGTGGGTCTGGCTATGTCACTAACATCACCTTTGAGAATTTCCGTTCCAAGGCTTCTCTTTATGGCTTGGACATCAACCAGTATTGGCAGAACACGTTTGAGCCTGATACAGGAGCTGTCGCTCTGAGTAACCTTGTGTTCAAGAACTTCTCTGGTATGCACAAGGATAGATGCAATATAATTCAATCACTGACTGTTGTGTTACAGGGTCTGTCGCCGATGGTTCTAAGCGACCTCCGCTTTTCCTGGTTGCCAATGATTTAACATTCGCCACCAACGTCACGGTCCAAGACTTTACTATCTGGACTGAATCTGGAACTTCAGTCGTTAACAAGATTAGCAACATCTTTGGTCACGGCGATAATTCCTATGGACAGGCAGATGGCATCAAATCGCTTTCTTCTGGCCAGGCACCTACTGCGTACACGAGCACATACACAATCACCGCTACACCTACTGGTTGGACGGCCCCATCATTCCCTACGTGGGCTGCGGCCAGCACTGGTTATGGAAGTGAGTGAATTGATGAGCTTTGCCTTTATGTCTGCTAATTGTTTCTCTAGCTGATGTACCAATTCCGGTCTATACCCCAGCTGCGCTATGGAAGCCGAGTGGTGACTATGATAAACATTACTGGGGCAGCTTTTGAGGTACCGTCATTGTTAGCAACCTGACACTCGACCGCCAATAAAGCGCCTAGGGAGAGAGGAGATACGGGTGATAGCCTTATAGAACTGGTAGCTAGAAGACAATAGTCTAGTAAATATACCTAAACCCTGACCGTTGAGTTCCTGTAGCTGCAGCCATGTCGACCTTTCCATCCTCAGTAGCTACGGCATTCGCTTCAGCCTCTGCCTTATCCAGCTTCTTGTTCTCCCTCTTATGGACATATCGTAGCAGCAGAGCAAGAAGGGCGACTATAACACAGATCGCGGCATTGGCGCTACCGCCTGGCGTGTATTGGGGACCGTCTTTGCTGGGATACATGTACGATCCGTAGATACTCGCTGTATTGCCGATCATGTTGCAGATGGCGATGACGGCTGAGCGCTTTACTAGAGGACGGGGGAAAGAGTTCGCGACCCATGATACGATGATTTGGTCTGTAAAGTGTCAGTTGACGATAGGAGAACGACTTCGATTGATGCACTTACAAGAAGCCACAGAACCCATCGGCATAAGAAACATGGCAAAGAAGCGAGCTCCGACAACGGTTGTCCCAGCTGCGATGGCGTTTCCGATGGCTGCTACGAGCATGAGGCAAATGATATGAAGCGATCTATCGTTCGTCTTTGCAGAGCTCAACGTAACACACACCGAGAGGAGGAAAGTTGCAAACTACAATAATTGTCAGCATATCCCACTCTGACTCAAAGAATAATAACTTACCCAAGCTGGAGCAGTGAGCCACAGAGTAGTGATCTTTCCATAACCAAGCGTTCCGACAATAGTTGGGAAGAAGTATTGGAATGTCTGGGAAATCAAGCTGACGTGCTGAAGAAGCACGAAAAGGTAGAGTCGGTAATCGCGTACAGCCATCTTGACACCGTCCCAGATTGTCTTCTCGCCGTAAGCGTCGACTTCGTTGATATCTTGTGCTAAGCGCCATGCTGCGAATGCGCGCTCTTCTTGGGTAAGCCATTTGGTGGTGTGAGGATAATTGGGCAGAGCGACTGAGGCGACGAAGGAGAATCCGATGGCGGCTACGCCCTCCTGTTATTTATTAGTGTGGTTACAGCAATGTCAAGATTGAACTCACGATAATAAAAAGCCATCTCCAACCTGCGATGCCATGGGCTCCCTCAAGATCACCGAGAATGGCAGCACCCAGAACACCGCCAAACATGTTCGCCAAGGCATTTCCAGAATAAAGCCACGCAATGCGTCGAGTAAGTTCAGCTCTTGTATACCAAGAACTCATCAAAAACACCGCTCCGGGAAAAAAGGGCGCTTCAACAAAACCCAGGAAGAAGCGAATGACGATTAAATGCGTGAAGCTATCAGAAGCAGCATTGCAAGTCGACACAACGCCCCAAAGACAACAGGACGCACTAAGGTACAGCGACGGTCGAAGCTTTGTCAGGATGAGATTGGAGGGAAGTTGCATGAGTAGATATCCCACGAAGAAAATCGACGTGGCGAGGTTGAAATCTGTGCCTGACATGCCGAGATCTTCTTCGAGGGATCCTTGTCTGGCTTGTGCGAGATTTGAGCGGTCGAGAAAGTTGAGGAGATACATGACGACAAGAGTCGGCATTAGTCGCATATCGACCTTTCGGAGGAGTTTCTTGTCGAAGTCTTTGCGCCATTCTTCGGTTTGGCTGTTGAAGTCCCATGACTCGAGGTTTTGCTCACGGCCAGCGGCGGGGGTATCGCCTTCGTCCATCTGGACGGATGCTTTGCCTGTGTCCATTCTTGCGTCAAGAAAACCGAGTGGCAAAAAATGAGCTTCGCGGAAGACAGAGTGAGTTGGGGACCAAGAATTCAGCTACGATGACGGTATATAAAGCCCCCTCCAAACGAGAAAAGAGCAAACCCGGCACAAGTCTCGGCAAAGGAATACACCGAACTTCCATCATAACTGGTAACAGATCAGCGAAAAATGTAACATCACCAACAGTTTGACCAACGAGAAACAAGGCGATTGCTTCGAGTCGGTAGATCATCCCCCGCGACTGAATTGGCGAGACTACCCCGCAGCTGAGTCGGGTTGATTCTGGGGTAAAATGGGCGCCAGCAAGGTCTATGACTCGGGGGTGTCACCATGACCCGCTCGCTTGTGGGGAGGACGCTGTTTTTCGTACGTGTTGTTTGATGGGTGTTGTACGGATTGGGAGGGAGGGTCGTATTAGGCTGCATCTACGGAGATAACGTCACGGAGTTGAATGCATTTGCCCAGTCCTCTTATCTAAAGGCATGGCTTCGATGCGAACCAGATCTTGTTGAAGCGAGATAAATGTTATAGAGACCAATGGGACAGAGGAGCGCGATGCAAGCCGGTCGATCTTTGGACCGGACCACCAGTATTGGTGTGTCGGTATAAGCTCTCGCTCTACTTGGCCTCGTGCAGGGACTCACTTTCGGAGCCAGAAGTAGTCCTCGAGAGTCTCAGCGAGTGGCCGAGGTACTTTTGTAATGTTACTCCCGAGATTTCCTATCTTGAAACGCGAATTGGGGTTCGAATGCAACGGTAAGCGATGCAGGTATTCCCGTTCAACCAATCAAGTGGACGATCACTATTAGGCAAAATGAACATTGCGATCGTCAATGTGGAGAGCAAGCGAACTGCACATCGGACAAAAGACCGACAATCCTTTAGCTACATTTGGGCTAACTACTAGGCTTCCTAGCATAGAAGGACTGTCTTATTCCAAAGTTCGGTGGACTCTGTAAAGTGCAAGATATAAACATTGTTCCCAATGATCACTTCATCGGTGATACATAGAAGTTTTATTACTTCATCTTTCATCTCAAAGAGCCCTCGCCTCCATGATCCTGGTGGTTGGTCGCTGTAGCCATCCAAAGTCTTACCTATAACTTCCCAGATTTCGATGAAATAGTCTTCACTACTCGGTTCCTCGTGGACGGAATTGAGGCAGAATTTCGGTTCAAGATTGAACCTTTCCTCCTTGTCTCTGTAGGTGACGCGCCTTTCGGTGCTAAACGGGAAAAGTTCGTATATCTCGGCTTTCAAACCTTCCTTCTCACTGCTCTCGTCTCCCCAGGACCTTTCGTAAGGTATCAGGTCAAGCGTTTTGCAGATATCTTCGTAAAAGGAATGGTCTTCACCACCATGAGTCAGAACCCTTCGTTTGATCCGAGAGGCGTTTCTGATCCAGTCGCATGATAATAAAAGCAAGCCATCACTTTTGGCTCGGAGCTTTGGGAGACATCTGGCAAGCGTCGTGACACGGTCTCTGAGCGGTGCTTTGGGTGATGGGAGTAGGAACTGCGGATCCGATGCACCATGCGTCAAGGCTGAGAGATACGAAGCCATCACGGTGCCAGGTTCCATAAAGCTTCCCTGTTCTCCAAAAGGCTGTTTTGTAGCACCCAGCTCATCTTCCACTCCAGGTGTGAAATGGGCGTGTATGTGACCATCCACAGTATCCCAAGCCAATTTTCCAAAGGCGAATGAACATGATTTGGGCACATCTGGATCAGGGAGGATTTTAATGAGCCGATGACCCCAATTGTCAGCCACTGGTAACACTGAATAGAGATTGATGACGTGACAGAGTGCTGCTCCGTCGACTTCCATCTCGATGCCGCCGTTCTGGGTGTTTATATACCCACCTGTCACGGGCCTCCAACCAACAACTTTCATTCCAGGTCGTATACCAAGGCTGTGTAGGAAATAGGCCCAGCAAGCCGTCCCTGGCGAGAGAGTGGGAGACTTTCTGCTTGGAATCAAGTTGTTATTTTTGGCCCAGGAAAATCGGAACATTTGACGATCCTTTGGCACTGGCGAAGCTTCCCTTTTCAAAACAGACTCGACGATCCCATTAGTCTCGACAAGATGGTCTTCAATGCCTTTTTTGTGCATTACGGGAATACGACAGCGACCCTCATCATCTAGTGCCTCGTCTTTCCAGATACCAAGGCTAGCGTGGAGAGCCTTTTTCTTAGAAATGTTCTGATACAACAGAACAATAGGTTCACGTATCAGGTTGACAACTGTATCGGCGAGGTTGACTGTTTGAGCGATGTCACTTTCGACCTTGGACACCTCCGACCCAGACGCTTCATACTGGACTTGCGACATGGATTATATGGCGAACAGCGCTGAGAAGAGAATTGGGTTAAGCCACCAACAAAAAGGAGACTCAAGCTGCGCTAGGTGATCACTTGCGGAGTAAGTTTTAGCAACTCATGAGTTGATGTTGAATCCAAAGTAAGCAGGATTTGGTAAATGAGGGGTTGGAGGGTAGGCATGTGTTGTCAGCTGACCACGGCCAATGCCGTGGTCATGCTGTGCATAAATTGCAGAGAACATGATAGGTTATAAATATGAGTTCTCTGCTTCAGCGTGATTTCTTGTTTCCACGAGAGCCGGAGCTGTACTAAGATTAATCTGAGAACAACTCCAACATGACAACAGTCCCCTCAACAAAGCGGAAATACTGAGTTAAGTGTGATTAGGTCAAACAGAGATCATGCTACTTTTTAGCTTGCACCCTACCCTATCATTTGACCCCACGGTAATATCATGAGATGAAGAAGCGTAGACTACTAATTGAGAATCCCGATTGAGAGCTCAGGTCTTGATAAGAAACCCCACGCCGGTATTGCGCTAGAATGGAAGTAGGCAATTGATTGCAGTATGCATATACTGTCAACATTAAAGCTCATTTTGGAAGCATGGGCTCAACGAGGTTGTGTGATGATCAATGCATGCTTAATCGCTCACTAATTCGTATCAATGTGACTCTGTTTAAACCTCGTTGATTAATTTGTATAGCCTACAAATTAGCTCATGCTGTATCATTGTCACCCAGTGATTGAAATGATAGCTAATATACCGGTTCCTCCCAACCTGCAAGGTTTGCACCAGTCATGAAAAGATGCAGCCGCACTGAGTATTTGACATTTGCCTTAAGGCCTTTTGAGGGAAGTTACAAGACTCAGACGAAAGCAGCTCGGTTGGCTGGAATCATGTAGTCTAGATCAATAGTCAAAAGCACCGAGTTGGTGAGAAGGGAGATAACCTATGACCAAAAAGGATAGCTCAAGCGACTTCCCCGCAACCTCATGGATAGCGACAAGGGGCCTTAATACGATGGCGACGATCGCCTACCCTGGCTTCTGTAGAGTTACGAACAAGCCTATCATCAAGCATAACTCAATCTACCTTCCGCATCTAGATCAATTATGGAAGCGGGAGCCGACCTTAACTTAGTATACGATTCGATGACGGTTATCATTTTGGCAGGCGAAGACGTAACGACCAAGACTTGCGCTTGGCCTTGGGAAAGGCAAGATGTAGAGGGTTAATAACTATATAAGGCTGTCTGGACGTTGCCCGAGAAAAGAAATAGAAACCATTCTAGGTCGTCATACTCTCAATTCTCAAACAACGCGATGAAAGCTCCAGGTTCGGTCTCTAGCCTGCTTCTGGCAGTAGCTCTTCTGGCTTCCCCAGGCTCATCTGCTTCCAAGAAGCCAAACAACAAGACAGTCATCGCAGACACCGTCTTCCACAATGGCTTCATCTACTCCCTTGATCTTCTCTCCACAAAATACTCTGCTCTCGCCGTCAAGGATGGACGCATTGCATTCCTAGGCGATGAAGAAAGCATCCAATCATATATCGCCAAAAACACCTCAGTCTTCAACCTTGAAGGCCGTATGATGATGCCGGGACTTGTGGACGCCCATATACATCCCCTCAGTGGTGGAGCAGGTCTCCTCAAGTGCAACATGAACTTTCAGCCCTTGGGTCTTAGTAAAGTCCTCGAGAAAATTCAGAGTTGTCTTGATGACGAAAAGAATAAGACGGATAAAGATTGGCTAGAGGTCATTTCTCTTGACTACTACGCTTTGGTTGACGATACGGGCGGCGTTACGAAAAAGGACCTAGATAAAATCAAAACGAAAAGGCCTATTCTGGTGGCGTCAGCTGATTCGCATACCTTCTGGGTCAACTCAGCGGCGCTGAAGGTATCATCCCTCACAAACAAGACCAAAGACCCACGAAATGGTAAATTCGAGCGACTCCCAGGAAGTCAAGAACTTTCAGAGATTTTGCAAGATTCCGCGACGAGTTTGTTAGCAGGACCGGCGCCACCAACAGCTGAGGACAATGTTCGATCTGCCAGAGCAGCATTGAAGCTTCTCCGTGAGGAAGGCGTGACAAGTTTCCAAGAGGCTGCGTCCAGCGAAGATACAGCTCTTGCGTTTGCGGCTATCAAGAAAGAGGGAGGCTTGACAGCTCGTGGCTTTTTTGATTATCTCGTGCAGCCACCTAACAACACTGCTGGAATTGATGATCTGGTGAAGGACGTGGTCAATGTTACCTCGACGTGGAACGACAAGAAGGAACTAAAACCAAGTCCTTCTATGAAGTGGCACGCTGTCAAGATATTCATGGACGGCGTTCTCTTATACCCAGCGAATACTGGATCCCTCATCGAGCCGTACTTTCAGCCTGTGGGTAATACATCAATCTGGGCACCCAAGTCAGATTTTGGGCCCAAAACATACTGGGACAAGGAAATTTTGAGTCTGACCCTAACAAAACTGTTCAAGAACAACATTGACGCTCAGATCCACGTGGACGGAGATCTCGCTGTTCGAACAGCCCTAGATGCTCTTGAGGAGCTCCGAAACAAGAACCCTAAACTTCGTGATTACCGCGTTGGACTCGCTCACGAGTTACAATGAAGTAACTGATCCGTTAGACTGGCCTCGCTTTGCTGAACTTAACTAAGTTCTGTCTGCTGGATTAAGCTCTTAGCTATAAGTCTTAACTGTAAATAATATATCTAGCTTATAACTTAGATATTATACTAAATAACTAACTAATTACTATAACTAAAGGCTAAAAAGAAAATAACCTAGATTATAATTCTTTAGCTGCCCTTAAAGGTATATAAAATAGTACCTTTAATTCATTAGCTAAGAAAGGTTAGCTTAATACTATAAATACCTTTAATCTTTAAGATAGTAACTTTAATAAAAGAAATCTTTACTTTATATTTACCTTTCTAAATAGTAGCTATTAATAACTATATTAATAAAGCTATAGTTATATTATAAGCTATAATTTAGTATAGAAATACCTTTAAAAATATAAGTAGCTATAAGGCTATAGAAAAGCAGTCTAGAAAAGCTATATTATTTATTTATATAAAGGACTTTTATTAGCTTAGTAGTAAATTTCTTATTAACCTTACTCTTTTTAACTATAAAACTATTACCTATATAGTAGCCTATAGTAAATTCCCTATAAGGGTTATTTAAGTTACTTAGTAAAAAAAGAGTATACTATTTACCTTAAAAAAAAAAAAAAAAAAAAGGAAAAAGGCTATAAAGCTATTATAGTAAAATCTAGCTTAAATTATATTTATATTTAAGGTATAAATAGTAATTTAGCTAAAAAGGACTTCTAGGTATAGTATATAGCTATTAGATTTATTAAGAAATACTAATATATAAAAAAAGCTTAACCTAACTAGAGAAAGTTTTATAATAATATATATATTAGTATAATTAAGGAAAAAGATTAAAAAGAAGGTTTAGGGCAATTAGAAGGTAGTAGCGGAGTTAGGTTTATAAGTTAGTTATAAGGTTAGAAAATACACTTTAGGTTTAACATAATAGTCACTAAACTCAAGGCCGATCCTATTATGAGTTTTCAATAGTCACAGGCCAGTTCAGTCTGGCTCCCGAATGGTGTTAAGAGCATGGGCCCAAGACGATCGTACTACATGGAAGCTTTTGGAGAACTTGCCAAGTTTGGGTCCGCTATTGTCTACGGCAGCGACTGGCCGGTATGTAACCATAAGCTGTATCAACAACATTAAGACTAACAGCAGCGATAGATCGATCCCTTAGATGAGTGGCTCGCCATCAAAGCTGGCGTCACGCGCTCCGGCGACCCCAAGAACCCCCACTCTCCCGCCCTCACAAGGCGCACCCTACAACGGCAACGGTCTTCCCGGTTTGACTCTCACACGGGACCAAGCCATCCGCGCCATCACGACCGAGAGCGCTCGGTTCCTCCGCGCTGATGCTTACATCGGTTCACTTGAAGTTGGAAAGCTTGCGGATGCTATTGTCCTGAAGGCTAATTACTTTGAAGTCCCGGAGGAGCATATCGCTAGACAGAAGACGCTGCTGACAATGGTTGGTGGTGAGGTAGTGTATATTGCTGATGAAGTTGACTTTAAGAATGGTGTTAAAGCGAAGTTTGCGAATGATGATGATGTCGGGAGAATGATCAGGAGGAGGAGTGTTGGGGGGATCCAGGGGAGGGATTTGTCGGAGGAGGGGAAGAGATCTGTGCAGCGCCTACAAACTCGTGGGGCTTGTGTACATTCGCATCATCACTAATGGTAGGGCTCCGGTGCGTGAGGCAAAAGTCGCTTTTAGTCATCTTTGAATTCATAAGCCTCAGAAGGCCTTTCAATCTGTTGTCCTTAGCACCGAGCATGGTGGGGTGGTAGGACATGTCATGTTGGACCAAAGGGGTAATGAGGGGTTAATTATGGCCTGACAGAAGTGAGCTGAGGAGCTGAAAAGTCGAGATTACTTGTTATTCTTCTGTGTGATTCGCTGGAAGGAAATTTAAAATACGTAAAAGAGACATCAGCTAGCCACAAAGCGATCCTGCATTCCTTAGTTACGTTTCTCTTCCAGATTTAGAGACAAGGACCCGCACGTTCACATCTAGAGCATTCTTATCACATATAGAAGCGCTATGGCGTTCAACATCCAGAACTACATAACACATGGGAATTTCTATACGAAGCTATTGCTTAATATTATCACAGCCTAAGAATAGGCAGGTGGGTATGATGACCTCTTCCCGCAATATTGGCCTGGCTAGTTTCTTTCAAGTTGGTTAGGCCGGTCCTTGGCAGAGTGTTGTGGCTTTGGAAAGAGTAGCTGAACTGCAACATTGTTGATAAATACCGCGCTCCAACCTTTCCTCTTTTGTATATACAAATGTGAGTTACAAGATGTGCACACATAACTCTGCATGTAGCAAGAGAAAGACAGTCGATAATCTGTTCATACGAAGACCGGGGAGTGATTGTAAGACAACCATCCCATTAGTATAAAGGATGCCACGGTCGCTGGGATAAAGGTCTACTTCGCTTTGAGCCTTCATCCTACATAAACACCCATTTCACAACTGCCTTCTTCTTTCAGGTTCTTCTATTATGGCCCAGCTTATCGTTCGATGGGAAGGTGGTACGGAGTGGTGGCTTGATGGTCCATATGGCTCTGCCCAGTTCCTTACCGAAGCAGCCGTCAATACTTTTGCCGAAGCCATGGCTGGAGGGCCTGACGCCTTGTCTGGTTATCTCCTCTCCGGCGAAGCCTTTTCAGGTATCGTTAGTGGTGACTTTGAAGCCGTAGACCTGTTCTTGGAGCTGTGGCCTCAGGCAACAAACGAGCTCCTGGTTACTGGTAGACTTGGTTCATTCCTGGCAGAGAGTGAGGGTGTAGCTAGCCTTCTTGACTGTCTCGTTGAAGCAGGTGAATGGCTACTCAAAATTTTCGTCGTCTCAGGTAAGTCCGTATCACGAGCCAATTTGCACCATTACTGACATCCTTTGTACCAAAGCCAAGGACTCAGGCGACGCACCTCGGCGCGATAAGATGCTGCCGAAGAACGATGCCCTGAAAACGCTGGTAGATGGTTAGTCCCAAACCGCCTTTGATATTCATACCTCGCTAGTAGTCATGCTTATAAACAAATTAGATCCAAAGTTGCGTACTACTGCTCTCCAGGCTCTTAAAGAGCAGAAGGCCAACCCAGAAAAGCGCCTTTCGCTTAAGAAGAATCAGCAAATTTCGACAGCGACAGCAAACCCAGATTACAATGTCACCTTCTGGAATCAATCCGGGGGCGATCTTCTGAGCTTGCATAGTTCTGACCTTTGGCCTTCGACTATCATGTTTATTGTTTCAAAGCCCGGCAAGGAGTTCAAAATCGGCACTCAAACTCTTGCCTGGTCGTGGCTTATGAGCGGTTGGGCTCAAGGTGAGATGGATGGGTACTGTATCTGGAATACACCACGCGGCTCATGGTTTGGTGTTAATATTCACGTACCTGTCCAAGTGCTTGGTATAGGTACTGCTCCTTACTACCAAGTTGCCTGGTCTGAGAACGGCAAAAATGAGTGGCATACCCCCGTGGATGATCCCGCGACTCCATTTACATTCCCCAAGACGCTTGGCTATGAGATTGAGATCAAAACTCAGTGTGGGCATGCTTCTATCGTTGCAAACGTATTTGTCAAAAAGCTTCTCAAATAGGCTCGATGATTAGGCTCCGGGGTAGTGTGGGAAAGACTAGAGCATGCTCCTTTTGGTTGGCTGTCCAGGAGATTTGTGCACCCGCTTCAAACCCTTGGGGCTTGTGTACATTCAAACCATCACTCAACAGAAATGGCTATTGTTTAATGGGCCAATCCTTCTACCGAAGTTCTGAATCAGATTTATTTACGTATCTTGTTACTCAATCTTACAGTAGTTCTCTAAATCCTTCCTCAATTGTTGACCACTGCCTCGGCGTGAAGAAACCAGACAACCAATAATTACCATCGAAATCTCTCGTGTGAATGTTGACAAAGTTCCTCATTGTAATTCCAGGATTGAGGGATGAAGCATAGTGATGAACCGGCCGGCCTGTTAGGTTCTTCCTCTGTGTGTCTTTACCAGCTTGCATCACAGCTGGTCCAAAGTCTGCAGCTGTGAAGAGATCGACCTTCAACCTGTTATTGGTAACTAAAAGTTGACTACCAGGCCCAGCGAAGATTGGCGCTCTTGTTTTGCCGTCATCCTAGCGTTTACGAAAGAGCTGAAGAATGCCAATCAAATTCGACTCATCTAGTTGTTGCAGCAAGCCTTGGCGACTCACAAGCGCTTGATTTCCCAATGGCCTGCGGAGGTCGTCTGGTGCGATGTTGACGAAGGATCCTAGAATCATGTTTTGAACGTAAACGCCATCCGTATTCTGAAGTTGAGATAATCGGGTTCGTGCGTCGATCGGAGTTGTCATGCTGATTGAACGGGGTGTTTTGGATGAACTGACCAGGGCGCGAGAGAGCCAGGCTAAGATGGCATCACTTGGACTGACCCATGGATCGTCCTGAACAGAGTTGTCTCCTTTGATGTCCTCTAGCGCTCGCTGATGTAGTCTGTCTACCACGCTTTTCGGGAGGCAGATGATGCGGCTTTCAACGATCGGCTGGGTCAATATGATCCAGAGCATACGGATGACGAAGAGTATGAACGCTATGCCGGAAAGGATCCGAGCTTCACTAGCTGCATACTGCGGCCCAGCATGAGTTATTTTTCCTAGGTCGTAAAGAACATCATCCCGTGCACTGATAATATTAGGGACACGTTCTTTATGACCCGCGAGTACTGCTGACCAAGCTTGGATCAAGTGAGAGAACCCAACTGCGTCGAAGAGAACATGTGGCCATGTGATCGTAACAAGTGTAGCATCTTGGAAGGTGATGATGTGAAGACCTATCATGGGAGTATCTCGACTGGTATAATCCTTCAGCGATGCTGGCGCACCAGGTGGTATACCAAAATCTCGAGGTCCCGATGCTCCTGGAAAGGTTGAAGGTCGACTAGTTGCTTTTGGGAATAGCTTTGCCGCATTCTGCTCTTCGATGCTGATATCATAATGTTGGTGCGAGTAAGACACGGGGGGCCCTTCAGTTGTATAACAAGTCGGAACATGAACCTCGAGAGCTCCTCGTTTATTATGCCCGTATCTCAATCTTCCACCAAGCTTTTTCCAATCGCCAATAGTAAGTAATTCCGATAGCGATTGGTGAAGTTTATCGGCGTTTAATACATCGTTGAAGCACATGGTCCACGCCATGACAAGGGACTTCAGAACGGACACATTGTCTATCATATGCGTGGGGTACAAAATGTGGTCTGACGGTGAGTCTGAGGAAACCATAATTCCAAGTGAAATGAAGGAAGATGATGTACTGAGATGAAGATGTATACTGCTAAGGGCTGTTGAGATATTTTAAGAGTCACGGCCGCCACAACCCCAAAATCTCACGTAAGCAAGGTTTCCGAGTGAACAAACATTTTATCACGGGAACCCTGTCAATGACCAAGATGAGCTTGATATATGGACGATGCCAGATTTCATCTACTGATTCTATAATTTTCTTTTACGAATTGCGAACTACCAACAAGCCCAAATTGAATACTCTTCTGAACTTACAGTCGACTGTTAATGTCACTCTTGAGAGCCTGGATAACCTCATCTGCCGCACGCTCACCACTTTCCACAGCCCCTTCCATATAGCCCTTCCACTCTACCGCTGTTTCTGTTCCAGCAAAGTGAAGACCGCCACAAGGTTTTCGCAAAGAATCAGCACCGATAGTGTCCGAAACACCCGGAGGAAGAGCAGGGCATGGACAGCCCCATCCTGAAAACTCGTCCTCGGTCCATTCGTACGTCACCATCTCCATGAATTCACTCTCAGCCTCTTTAGGCGAGTCGAAAAGCTTGCCAATCTGCCTGATGAGTGCCCGTTCCCGATCTTTTGTTGTAAGAAGCGACCATTCCCGCCCTGGATCACTTCCCATGAAACATGTCATGATATACTTCTTGTCGGGGAGACTTGAAGAGTCGCGAATGACGCCAGCAGGGCCAGTGAACGACTGGATAAGGCCGCAATAGCCCTTCTTGACCCAGAAAGGACTGCGGAAAACCATCATGGCCTTGGTGTAGTAGCCATACGTGCTCGACTCTGCCCAAGCCATTTTGGCAACAGGGAGCTTGGGAGTAAAGCTGATAGTCTTAAGGACGGGACTGGGTACCGTCGTAATAACCTTGGATGCCCGAATGACTTCGGATTCTGTTGTGACATCAATCGCGTCAACTCCAAGATGCTGCTCAACGCTCAAGACAGGGCTTGACAACCAGACTGTGTCTTTGTTGAGAGCGCCAGCAAGACCGTTAGCCATAAGCTGCATGCCTTGACGAACACGTAGATGCTGACCACCACCCTTTGCATCTGATCTCATTTGAAGTAATCCACCACCAGATCTGCAGTAGCTGAGGAAGAAGAGGGCAGAGATGTCCTTGGGGTCTTGGCCAAGCATGGCTCGTGTCCACACTGTCGCTGTCGCAATGGCGGTTTCACTTGCCCCTCTTGAACGTAGGTAAGCCTCGAATGTCTGAGCGTCAAATTCAGAGTTTTGGGGACAGGCTTGGTCAAGAGCCTGGCAATCAGCCTCCACCATGTCTCGAATTCGGGTGACGTCTTGGGCAGTGGCGGCATCGAACTACAAAGCAGTCAGCAGCTAACTTCACAGGCCCCGCACTGCAGGAGCTGCAGAAATCAAACTCACATCTGGCAGTTGGCCATACTCGAACGTGCTGCATTGTCCATCCTTATCTTCTAATACACATAGGCCTGTTATATTCTGCTCCAGAAACTCGGCACCGAAACGTTTCGCCAGCCGATATATCCTTAACTGGTTAACGTTGTTCAGCCATGCTGCCCCTAAATCAACAACCCCAGACGCATCTTGTGTTGGCCGACTCCATGTCTTGCCACCAACGCGATCTCGGGCTTCCAAGACCAAGCATGAGAGACCATGTTCTTGAACTTTTGTCGCTGCGGTGAGGCCGGCCAAACCGCCGCCAATAATGACAACATCCACTGAACGTCTCGGAAGAGCCTTGACAAGAGGCCTCTCGATCAAAGGACGAACAAGGACGGCGTCAACCTCAAAAAGACACTCGGGAACAGCCAGAGCCGAGACGGGAATAAGCGTGATAGCGGGGCGATGGCCGCTGAGGAATCGCTGTATGTGTCTAATGTGTAGACGGCGAGAGGGGTTGTAGTTGACGATCAAGACCGTGAGCTTAACGATGTCTCGGACAGAAGCTCCAGAAGTAATGATAATCTTGCGGAGATTTAGAAGCGCTAAATGAATTTGAGATTCATAGTCGCTGGGTAAGTGGCCGTTCCTAAGAATTCCAGGCTGGCCAGAAACATAGATAACCTGTGAACCTGGGGCAGCAGATACTGCTGGTGCATAGTATGCACCTGATGTATTGGCCAGATCAATGGACTTGATGGATGACATGCTGAGATTAGCAAACGATAGATAAGGAGCAGGAGACAATTGAACAATGTTTGTCAGATTTAGTATCGTTCCTAAGCTTCTATGCTTACCGAAGTTGACTTCAGATGGAGTTGAAGAGGAGTACTTTAAATCTATTATTTTTATTATCTATCTCGCTCACGAGAGACACCGAAAGAGCCCCAACGGTATCCTTATCTTTATCGCCCTCGGCATGAAAATTAGTACCGTTGTTTCTGGCCGCCGATACGGTCTCGGAACCGAAATGTCTCGTGGAGCGGGGACTGGCCAGTTCGGTTCCGAAAGCTTATCAGCCACTCCTCTGCGCTCTTAAGCGACCGAGTCATTGGTGCGAGGGTTGAAAGCCCCGGACCAATAATTACCCTACCGCTGTAATAGCAGATTCAATTTTAAGTCTGATGAAGGTAGGGGCTACTTTCTGATAGAAGAAATCATATTAAAGTCTCAACACAACGTTATCAGATTCTTCCAAAGCCCGCATTACCCGGGACTTTGCTCTGTGCAGTAGTAGCCTGCGTAGATCTCGCAATAGGCAGTCCCTTGAACTCCGACATGAAACCCGTGTCCTTCCTGTTGAATGCACCGGACGAAATGAAGATATTACCCTGGCACACGCGACCGAGATATTGCTGTGTAGCGCTAGCAGCAGCGTTATCAGGGCAACTGTTAAGTTGACCCTTGAAGTCAGGGACGACGACTTGCTTGACGTTCTGAAAGACGTTGCCCTCGAAAAGACCCTTGCCTGCTGTGTCGCCTTCGATAGCGTGGCCGTTGATGTCGCGCCAGACATTGTTGACGGCGTGGAGGAAGGTAGTGGCTGAGAGGGCTGGGCCACGGCCTGCGGTATGCTCGATGAGGTTGTCTGAAACATGTCAGTAGAGCTTTAAGATATGGTGGTGGGGGAGGTATACTCTGAAGAGTAATTTGATCACCCTGGCCGACCATCTCGATGGTCCAGTAGTGGTAACCGTCGCAGCCGGCGGACCACTGTGTACGACCATCGATATGATTGTTGGAGAGAGTGATGCCAGTGCTCTTGTCACGGCCAAAGACGTAGTGCTGACGACCAAGCAGAGATGTCTAGAAATGTTAGCAACTCTTCTGTCTATTCTGGGCGACTGGGCTTACGGTGCAGTGATCAACCCAGATCTTGCTTGTGACGGAGAAGGTGAAGGCGTCACCGCCCCAGACATATTGAGGGTTCAAGTTCGTGATATCTGCAAGCACATCTATTAGAGAACTGATACACCAGAGTTCTGAGTAACGTACGAATATTTTGAACGATAACGTTCTTGACATTAACAAACCGCAGCCCCTTTCCCTTGATAATACCCTTATTACCAACCCCAATAATCGTCTTATCGGAAGCAACGTTAATCCCACTCGTTCCAGCCTTACTGTACGTGACATCAACCTTGGGATTGTCACCGCACCAATTCCCAGCTGCGTTGATAGCCAATTGACATCCCGCACCAGTCTTCCACGGCGCACATCCCTTCTCTTTGACAGTACCCTCTGAACCGATAAAATCGTAAGTTCGGTCAAGCACAATAACGCGGGGAGTCTTGTCGGTGAGGTAAGTTACCAACTCTTGGATGTTCTTGGGGGTAACTGCAGCAGCGGAACCACCGCCGGTGACACCTTGGGCAAAACCTTGTGCTGAACCGGAGACTTTTTGGGCGGTCGCGGAAGTGAGTAGCGCTGTCAGAGCGCTGAGGTAGAGGGTGAACTTCATGATGGCGATAGTCGATGAAGCCAAGAGTTGGACTGGAGAGCCAGTCTCGTCTTAAGAAACCGGCATCTGAATTATAGTCTCAGAGTAAAGGGATACGCGGTTTCGTCGGATTATTCTTTGGAGAAACTGCCCTATGCGAAGTTATCTAGGTCCTTGTTTCAGTTAAGTGTAAAGCACGGTTGCAGTGGAGAATATTATTTCCGTCAGTGACAGACGCCAGTGCAGCCTCATACAGCCCTTAATTTCGTTAGCGTTGTTACAGGTACCGTAAAAATGCTAGTGACAGTCGTTGTTACTAATGTGTAGGGCGACCGGTTATTGGAAGATATACAGATCCGATCATCCCATCTCGTGTGAAACGGAGTTAAGGTTGATGCGGTGTATTTGAAACAATAGCGTTTCCCAGATCAACCCTCGGCTTTGTTCTGGTTAGACATCGGATGAGAAACGGGTTGATGAAACAGAACATCCCGTACATCCGGTGAGCCTTATCGGAATGGGATTGGTAGCTTAAAATCATGGTCACTGACCTTCAGGTAGCTGATATTGGTCCAAACGAGACGCTATTGCATATGCGCGCAAATGATTACCCTATTCTCACGAAGCCGGTCAGGTCAACATTCGCTCCGATCATATAAATGCATAGTATTCAGAACTCACATCGATAGTTATCTAATCCTTCCAACAAATTGTCTCTCATTCATCGTAGCGCAATTTTCGCAAACAGCTCAGCCGTCTCCTCAGGGATACTCACAAACGGAAAATGTCCTGAAGACAGCTTCTCCACCTTATCGAAACCCCCAGCTTGAATAAGCATCTTCTGCAACTCTGGAGGAACAGTTTGATCCTTTTCACATAAAACATATGTCGTTGGAATCGTGACGTCAGAGTTAATAAAGTCAGATACGTCGCTGAGGCTTTTCTGGCTTTGACTTCCCAAGACCAATTTCCAAGCTTCATCTTGTTTCTCTGGGGAAATGTCACTGAAGAAGAGAGGTTTTGCGGCCTCCGTCATGTGGAAGACCCCATCCTGGACTTGTTAGCATCTGTTGAGTTAGATTCAGGGTAGGTGATCGACATACTTCGTGCTTGAAATACGGCATTGGCGGCGCTGGCTCCGTGTCGCCTCTAGCGTTCTTCCCTCTCTGAGTATATGCGAAACCAGCGACAGCGGTATATCCTTTGATGCCACCAGAAAGTCCCTTGTCTTTGCGTTCTGTAATGGTGTGCCCTTCGATGGCGAGTAAGCCGGGAAGACTTCCATAGCTATGTCCAAAGATCACAACCTCGGACCCTTTTTCGAGCTCTGAAGCCAGACGGTCGTGAATTTCCTTGACATCATCTAGAAGACCTTTCTTCGCCAAGTTTTTGAACTCAGGGCTTGCAGGATCTTTGGAAGTGAGGGTTTTAGTGACGGTTAATCTCGGGACGATGACGGCGAACCCGTCTTGCTCTAGAAGATCTGCGACGGGCTGGTACACTTCGGGGCTACAGAAGCCACCTGGAACGAGGACTATAACGGGCTTGCTCTCTGCCATTTTGTAAATCTAGTAAGATGAATACGGGATAACAGGAGGTTTCAAATGCTTGAGTTTTGCGTAAGCGCTTGGTGAAGGCTTTATATAGTCGCGTAAGCAATAAACGGAGCTCCGCTTCACGGAATTCCGCTGGTAAGCTGATGTTTACCAGATCTAGTATAGCTCAGGAAAGGTAAGCAGCTGGCAGCTTTACCATGACAGTCTACAAGATATTATTGCTGGTCTTACTTATATGATAAGATCTCGAAGTCTAATTGGCTGCCATGAGTCTCACAGTCAAATATGTTTGTAGTTAACTGGACCTTCTAGCTAACAAGGAATTATGGCGGTACAACGTGTAGCAGCATTTCCGTAATTAAAGGATCAATCTCTGTTTTCGTTTCCTCATGCTTGCATCCAAGTTGCTTTATTCATAGAAGGGGAAGTCATAATGTGAGCTACGACTCGATGCACTGATGGAAACTCGAATAGATTTCATTATTAAAATGTGAATTGTGTGTTGATTGAAGAAATAGAACTGGCTGGACAGACAAAATGTAAATTTTAGGTCACGGGATCGGATGACTGATGGATCTGACTATTAACATTCAATACCTCTTCTCCCTTTCTCTGATCTGCAGCTTGAATCAGGCTGTCAACGTGACTCTCTCATTGGCAGTTCACCAAAATGTACTGGGTGGCGTAAGTATTTCTCTTATCGTGTCAGCATGCAGGCGTTCACTAGTTGCATTACCGGTGTGATATCTGTATGCGTGGCGTCGGTGGGAAATGAAGCCCCAGGAATAGCACAACAAGGATAACGGCTCAAGAGAAAGGAGGCAGCATATTTAGGTTGAACCAATGTTTGTTTTCGGCTGATTTATCTCATTTCCTTCCTTCAATTTACTATCGACAGCGCTCCACGACTTCAAAATGATACGTCTAGGGTGGCTTTCATGGGCTTTTGCTTGTTTGCCGGTCCTGATTGTTTCAACCTCCTCCACTTACCTCGAGCAAAGCATTCAAGATCTCAATATTACAAACCCCGAAGACGTCAAACACTTTGTACAGGAGTGGACTAGACCAGGTGCGATCAGGCGACTTGAGTTTGCTCCATTGGCATCCCAGCTTCCGACTTGGGATCTTCCTCTTGTTCGTCGCCAAGATCAACTCGTAAAATGCTTCGGAAACGACAACGGATGCGCAGAAGCTACTCCTCAGTGCTGCGGTACCCAAGCCAATGGATGGTGCTGTGCTGACAACAGGTCTTGTTGCCGGGCAGACCCTGGAGGTAACTGCTGCCTTGAAGGACAGAGCTGTTGCGGAACTTCAAAAGATCCAGGTTGGGGTGCTTGTTGCGATGCTGATGCGACATGCTGCAATCCTTCAGTCGGGAAGCCATTTGTGAGTTATGGTGATGATTGTATTAACCATTGCTAATTTCGTCAGTGCTGTGATGAAGACCAGAAGTGCGACAATGATGCGCAAACGTGCATCAACCCCACGTGAGGCGGCCTTTAACATTCACTTGATGCTCAGCTGACAATGTCCAGAGCAACTGTAACCGAGACAACGACTTCATGGGCGACTGAAACCGACACCGAGACCGTTACGACAGATGGCACAACGACCGTGAAGACCGTGTCGACCATCGAGACCACCGTATCTGTGACGGTATCGCGGGGCCCTACAGGTGACGAACCTACCGAGAAGAATACGGCTACAGATTCGGACAGAAAACACAAGCGATTCGTCCCCGCAGCGCCTCATAAGCACCTCGACCGCGACGCTCCCGTAACCAAGACAATACCGCCGATCGTTCTCCGCCCAGCTGCAAGCCTCAATGCGCTTGCTGACGGGCTTGCCCGACGAGGAATCCCCATCCACAGACGAGCTACAGACACGGAAACAGTCTACGAGACGAAAAAGGCGACGACAACAATCACCGACACAGAAACAAAGACAGAATGGACAACAAAGTACTCAACCTCGACCACAACACATAAACAGACCGTCACGGTTTTTGTCCAAGGTCAATCCACCGTCACAGTAGGGCCGACGGGCACAGCAGCAAGTTCTTCAGAATCAGGCTCTGGCGATGGTGATACCCCCAAGGGCACTATTATCGGTGCAGCCGTTGGTGGCGGCCTAGGCTTGATATTGATTGCCTTACTTGCTTTTTTCTTGTGGAGGCGACGACGCAAGTCTGCAAATCAGACACAGCAGCCCGGCCAATTTTATGCAGCCAACAGCGAAGCCCCTGCAACAGCACAGAAGCCACCCCCTTTCATGGCCACCACCCCAACCCCTTTGCCAGCTGGGGCACGCGACACTTGGGCCTCGAGTCCCAGCCAAAGCCACTATTCCCAGCCCCCTGCATATCCGTCTCCTATGCCTGAGTTGGCAAACACTCAGTTTGCTTATGAGATGCATACGTCGCCGCAGCGGTCGCCGCAGGAGCTGTACCATCCCCAGTACATGAGTGGTTTGGGATTGCCTGAGATGAGGGATCAGCGGAGGGGTTAGTGGTATGCAGAGCGAGGTGGCAAGGTTGTAATGCAGTACAACTTGGGTGATAAGCGTGAGGCTGAAAGGTTTTGGTGTGATTGGTGCTATGGTGAAGGATTCGATGCGGGGTGATAAGACAAGGATCTGGATGAGAGCCTGATTTGGGAAGCCCTTCTTGCTATGTGCTGATGTTAGAATATCTCAAAGATTTGCATATTTCCAACCGTTTCCGAGGTCTCAAAAGTGAGCGACTAATCGCAGGATCATTAATTGATCTATTACCGTACTGTAGAATGGCCATCGGAGATTAGGTACCCTGTTAACAACGCGAATATTACTCCGTGGCCCTCTACTCATCAATTTGTGCCTTTCTTGTGCGCAGGCGCATGGGTTCAATTTTTTTTCCCCCAGGCTCACATTTCCCCACCCAAGGTAGTGGAGATGGCTGCAGCTGAACTCTCTTGTTGATATGTAGATCACGTTTGCCTGACTCGTATTCAATCAGGCCACCCTTTTTGAACACATTCGCATCAAGAAAGCTCCAACTTCAGTATGGATGCTAGGCAGGACGCTGATAATCTGGCCTGGGACCAGAGTGATGAGCGCTGGGAAAAGGCTCTGAAACACGTTCGAGCATCAGCTACGTGTCGTAAAGTTGAAGCATTTGCAAGCCGAACTGTTGGGAGACCAGCAACTCTAGTCACCCCGTTGATTATTGGCGGCTTCAATGTCGTCTACCCTTTCAAAGTCGAAGGCCTCTCATCTCAGGTTCTCGTCCGATTACCATGTCCTGATCAGGCGATGTTCCCAGAAGAAAAGACAATGGTCGAGGTAGCAACAGCAGCCTGCATTAAACAACAAACGCAACTCCCGGTGCCCAAGGCCTTTCATCTTGGTGTTGATGACGATATTGGACCATACATGATCATTGAGGATCTTGGCACCCGGCGTGGGATGAGCCATGCATTGGAGGCTTCCCCGTGATGATCCAAACGATGCGCCCATATTGAATCGAAAAATCTCGGAAACACAGCTCAAGGGTCTATATTCGAAGATGGCGGAATGCGTCCTACAGCTTGCCCGACCGACCTTCCCACGTATCGGTGCTCTCGTTGAGCCAAGTCCAGGCATATATGAAGTACTGGGGCGACCAATCACTCTTAACATGAACAACATGTTCCAGCTCTCCAACATTCCCCCTTCCATATTTCCGTCCGAGGGCACCACATACAGCACTGCTGATGAGTGGTATACCGTACTTGCCGAGATGCAGATGGCAACGCTTGTCTTTCAACATAATGACATAATATCTTCGGAAGACGACTGCAGAACAAAATATGTCGCGCGAAAGCTATTTCACAGACTTGCCAAGCAGAAGAGACTCACAAGATTTGGATTCTGTGACGATGACTGGTCCGCCTCTTCCAAGCACTCCAGTGCAACATTGCCGTCACCGAATAACTCGGGCTCATTCCGTATTTGGTCAGACGACTTTAGGCCAGTGAATGTACTCATCAATAATGAGAACGACGTTGTCGGGGCGATAGATTGGGAGTTCGCCTATGTTGGCCCATCCCAATTTACGCTGGATCCACCATGGTGGTTATTACTTGAGGTGCCCGAGATGTGGGATGACGGCATTGAAGACTGGGCAAGTACATACGAACAGCGGCTTGAGACCTGGCTATCCGCTATGGAAGAGACTGAGAAGAAGCATAGTTCAGATTTGCTGCTTTCGGCCTATATGAGGGAGAGTTGGGCTACTGGTCGATTTTGGCTGAATTATGCTGCTCGAAAGAGCTGGTCCTTTGACGCCATATATTGGAAATATCTAGACGAAAGATTCTTTGGCAAGAGAAAAGAAGGCATCCCAACAGAGGAATTATGGAAGGCCAGAGTGGAGTTGTTGACGGAGGATGAGCGAGAAGCCATGGAGGTGCTGGTAAAGACAAAAGTGGAAAAATCGAAGGATCGAGTTCTGGTAGACTGGGACGCTGAAAAGACAAGACAGCACCTATCTTCATTTTTAGTAACATAATGCAAGTATGTCATTTCTCCCAAGATGGCTGTTTCACGAATCTAGTGGGGAGAATATACAGACACTGTGTGCTATTCTTTAGCCCTGAATATTGGTTATGTAGAGGATGATTGTGATCCGCATTCATCACCCTCCATGTATAAGATCTTGAGATACTTTCAAGTAGCGACCTATTAATATGATGTGAACAGGTAACTAATCAATTCTGAAAGGTAATGAGATGAATATCTATTCGTACTTGATAATGCCTTTGTAATCGCCATTTTAAAGAACCAAACTGTCTACAGAGTAAGCTAATATTAGTTAAATATTGACTATCTGATGCCAACTTTAGCTGCCCTAAGTTTGTTTATATAACGTGCGCTTTTAGCCATTCTAAACTGTCGGGAAATCCATGGGTTAGATTTACCTAACTGTACGTATCTTAGCTTAGTTTCCCTTATCTAATATAAGGCTAATATAAATTAGCCTTAACTTAACTAATTTAACCTAACCTTTTTAAGGTCTTTTAAACCTTATTTATTTACTTACTTTAATATAAATTAGCTAGTTATTATAATTATAAGCCTAGGTAAAAAGTTATTTTAGTAACTTTTACTATACTTATTTTATATTTATTTTTATTTTATTTATTATAACTATTATATTATTACCCTTTTCCTTAGTATAGTAAGGCTATATAAGAATTTTTTTTTATTTCTTTTTATTACTTTATATTACTATTTTATTTATTATTACTATATATTTAAAATAATAATATTAATACTAGCTAATATTAATTTAGTAAATTTAATTATACTAAATTCCCTAAAGAAATAGCTATAATAAATTTAAATTCTTAAAATATAAACTAAAACTATTAGTATTTAAAAGCTTAAAATTAATAAGCTTTTAAATACTAATAATAATATTTTTATAATACCTAAATCTAAGCAGTTTAAAGATTTTAAGGCTATAAAGCTTAGAAAATATAAAATTACCTAAGGAAAGATTATAAAAAAATATATATAATATAAAAATAATAAACTTATACTAGTAGTTTTATAGCTACTTATAAGCACTTTTACTAATAATTAACTTTGTAAGTAATTTAAGCTATACTAGGTATATATATAGTAAAAAAGTAAGGTAACTAAGATATATATAAATTAGCTTTAAACTATAATAGTATATATCCTAAAAATAGTTAATCTAGGTATAGTAACTATAGTAAAAATATAGTTATAAAATAACTAAAAAGGCTATTACTTTATTTAATAGCTTTTTTATAATATAAAGAAAAGCTATAGCTTATTAAGTATTAAAAATATAATAAAAGTAACTATTAAGTATACTAAGATCTTAAGTAAGGCTAAGAAAGTAAGGGTTAATCTTTAAAATTAGCTTAAGTACTAGTATTCTATTTTTATATATATAAAGTTATATAAAATTAGTAAAGTCTAGGGATTACTTATAATAATTAATTTTATAAATACTATTAGTATAAAGATAGCTTTTAATTAAGTTACTTATATAAGACTTATTACTAATACTAACTAAGTAAATAGAAAGTTATATTAAAATATAGCTAATATAGTATAGTAATTTAAAGTATAGCTTTATAAGAACTATTATATAGAAGCTTTAATAATTAATATAACCTTTATAAAAGAAAGTAATTATAGTAAATCTTAAAAGTACTTATAATTTAGTAATTAAAAAAAGTCTAAAACCTGCCTATATAAATAGAAAAAATACTATTAAAGCCTTAAAAGCTATAGCTATATTAAGGTTACTTTAAGTAAAGCTTATAAAAACTAAACCTTAAAAATAACTAAAATAAAAATTATAGTAATTTAAGCTAAACTAAAGAAATTTATATAAAATAAACTTAAATAGAAGTTTATAGTAAAAGGCTTATCCCTTAAGTCTAGAAATAAAAATAAAAAAGAAAACTCTAACTAAGGTCTAAATAACTTTAATATAGTAAGAATTAATCTAGACCTAATTACTAAAACTAAATACTTTTTTATAATATATACTAGTAGTAAACTAAAGTATTTTTTAGCTAACTTAACTTTATTTAATAATTATAAGGTAAGCTATTTAGTAAATAATATAGGCTTTTTAAAAAAGGAATCCTTTATAAAGGCTTATAATAAATAAGTTAAAGTAAATAATACTTACTTTTTTATTATAAGCTATAAGAAAAGAATTATTAAAAACCTTTTAAATAGACTTAAAAGGAAAAAGACTTACTTACTTATACTAAATAAAGTAATAGTTACTTATAGTTTTTATATAAATATTATATTAAAAGTACTTTTTATAAATATAAAAATTTAATATATTAATTATAATTATACTTTTTATTATAAAAAACTTAAGTAAAGTATTATTATTACTTAGATAAAATATTATTATAACCTTATTTTCCTTTAATATAAGCTAATTTCTTCCCCTGTTTATACTAATAGTATACTGATGTTTTAGGCATGACGGTTATGTGCCCTGTTACATGGTTAATTAGCCTTTTTTACTAATTATGCTAATATTATAACTTTAGGTCTTTAACTTTAGGCTCCTAAACCTATATAAAACTTAATATATTTTCCCCCTAAACCCTGCAATTACCTCTCTTTTATTAATTTTACAGTATACTGTTCCCCTTATCTTTATATATTATTAATTTCCTTTAATATAAAATATATTACTATTAACTATACCCTGATCTTATAAAGCTAATTATTATATATATTCTTATAAAGGGCCTTAAGGAATACCTTCTGCCTTTATTATAGCTACTTTTCTTTAAAAGCCTATTTAAAAGTCTAAAGGCTTTATATCTTTTAATTAAGAAAGTCTTTACTAATCTAAGGGTTATTAAGATACTGCTATATAAACTAGAGAACCTTATAGCTAAAAAGGGTAAGCCTAATATAGCTATTATTATTTTTTTTCTTTTAGGTTAGCCTAATCTTATTAGTTAAATTATAAAGCCTATTATAATTACTCTGGCTAGCCCTTTAAAGACCTTGCTTAATTATAGGGATTATATTAAGGTCTTTTGTTAAATAGGGCTTGCTAGGGCAGGGTCTTTATAAGCTTCTTCTAAGCATTGTAACAGTGTAGCTGTAATGTTATTAGTAGTTATAATTAGAAGTTAGGTTAGATAACTTACTGTTAAGTGTATTAGATAATTAAAGCGTGTCTTTTAAAGTAGGTTATAGGAGGAAGATTTAGGCTAGCTAAAGAGCAAGGCTTCTAAGCTAGCTTATTTATAGTAAGGTTTAGGCTATAAATAAGGCTACTAACTTAATAATATTAATATAATAAAGCTTTACTCCTTAAGGGGTAATTAATATTTAAATT